>JAACJT020000110.1:7948870-7977332 GCA_009936485.2 Gymnarchus niloticus | reverse complement strand
ACACTATACTACCAGGCTAAGCTAAACTATATGAACTACACTATACTACCAGGCTAAGCTAAACTATATGAACTACACTAACTAATAACTGTACTGGACTAAACTACATGACCGCATTTTTACCTTCGTTTGAGCCGTCAATCTCCTAGCCTGTTCAACTTTCCAGGTTTCGTTAATGCAAAAACATGTCAACTTACAGAACTATTAAGTCAGATACGTCAGAGAACATGCTAATGGTGACAACTTTTTCCAGATGAAAACTCTCAACTTTGCTTTTATATCCCAACCAGTCACCGATTATGTGTCATTTTGTTGCTCGAGTGAACGACTGAGAAGTCGCGAGATAACTGACTAGCCATAGCTCAAAATCTAGCGAGTCAAACAACATTATCCTAACAAATTAAAAACGTTCAAGCAACAACAGCTTTTAATGCTATTCGGATGTATGGCAGCATAACTTGGATACTGCTTACTTAACTACAACAGTCTCTGACAATTTCTTCAATTCTACATTGATTCATTCCGTCAGAACCTATATAAACACTGCCTAAGATGCAACTGCCAACACAATCGTCAACCTCTTCCGGGTGTGTTTACTTCCTGTCCTGGGTGTGATGTCACTTCCTGTCAGCGACTGCTGTTATAACAGTTGCTTGTACAGTAATGCAATCACTGGCCATTATCACATAGGCTATATAGTTCTACAACTTTAACGATTATTTATTTGATCATGCTTTGGGTAGTGCAGTTAGTTTTTATTCGTATTAAAACTGTAGATTGTTCTAAATGGAGTAATTGATAATATTAGTGTTAGATAGAAAGCTAACTGGCTAGTTATTTGTGTAATTTGAAATGTCGCAATCGCTTTTAGGTTTCCTAACATATATATCTGCTATTGTAGGTTTTATTATAGGTTCATAGGTATTCATTTTTCTTAAAGTTGTGTTGCAGTTATGTTATTTTGCTAGTTTATTTATTGCAAGGCTGAATAATGACTTTCCCATGCATGCGCTTTAGACAGTTTAAATGTATAATTCAAGTTTGGTAATGACAAAGGCAATATAGTGCTTAAGTGATGAAGTTCGACAAAAAATGACCACTTTTACAAATAAAGATTGCTCTGATTGTACACCTCGATAGTACAGAACAAAACACAAACTAATTTTTCAGAATAGTGTTTTATAAAGACTGCATGATTTACTTTGCCAAAAAAAGGATTATGAAAAATAAATGAAACAGTTTTCCTCACTCAGATGTGTCAATGCAAAAACAAAGACTTCTTTTCCTGGAAATATAGGCATGGCCTCCTGTCTGATCTCTATTAATGCCTATATACTGTGAGTACAATATTAAGTACATTTTCCCAACCACAAGTGACCATCCAACGCTTCATTGCTGGCATGTGGCATGCTACCTAAATACTAATTTTAAACTGTTTGTTCGTAAAATAATTCTCTAACTGCAGATGGTGTGCCAGGCTGGCCCACATAGTCTGCCAATGTAAACCATCAATCATCCAACCTTGATCTTTTACAAGCATTCTTGCTGTATTTGAGCTGCTAAATGATTAATTAATGAAACAATGAAATTCTATCAGGCTCTATATACATATGAATGCCTCAGTTCAAAAGTACACAGTTCAAAATAAAAGTCGATCACATATGTCAATACCTGAAATCTGGTCATGGTATTACTCTCAACAATGGTTTTTTGTTTATGATGACACTCAGTGTTCTTTATCATCAAATATTTCGGTGGTGTTTGCTCACTGAAATGAGTTAGTTTGCTGCCAGTTTCTTGGTGTGTTATATTTCATTATCAAAATAATGCGAAAATGAATCTAAATACGTTCTTTGCCAGGAGGCAGCCAGCAAGTGTGCTTTGCTTTGAATGTAAACTTTGTGACTGTACAGAGATGTACTTGATATCCACAAGACCCACTAGGGGTTTGACAGGAAGTGTCCCTAAATTTATAAAAGACTATTTGTTCTATTCCAGTTGTCACGTTTTTTTATATTATTTTTATGTATAATCATAGTGACTTACGTGTGGAGACTTTCTACCAGTGTGGCATACTATCTACAATGTTAGTTGAAACTACAGAATATTGCATATTAGAGTTTCTTGTTCCCAACTATCACACAAAAAATGTTAACATTTGACTGATTAGTTGCTGATTATTACATAAATCACTTAAGTAATTCAGAAACAGTGCAAGCGGGGTTACTTCTTGGACATGGGCAGTCAGACTTTGGGTCTCATATAGTCATTTCCCCATTATGCTAGGATGCGGGAATTAACGCGTTAAAATTTTGCGATGATGGCCTATGAGCAACTTCACTTCCGTCTTATAGGCTATACGGTCTATGTCATTCCACAGTTTTCCTTTTAGTGTTTTAGCCTACCTTTAGGCGCGTGGAGACGCGTATACGAAATACCGGCAGGTGAACAGACGTCGTCGCGTTCGGATGTGCGTGTATGTTTCATTCCCGATTGGCGATGTGGCATTCCCCAATCTAGCATACCTCTCCAAATTATTAAAGCAAGAAACTGTCGTATTTCTATGCCGTTATCAAGTCACTTGTCATACAGATGCTTCCTTTTGCTTACAGCCATTTTGCTTAAAGTGTTTAGCCCACTTTCTGTAACACCCCAGACCAAATCTCCCTGTCATTATAAACAAGGAAAACTCGCTCACCAGGGGTCAAACACATAAACGCTCGTGTCAAAAGCAGGAAATTTGACAGCTCTATATTTGCTCCTTGTTTAAAATCTACTTCCTTGAATTTCCGTCTAAATAAAAAACGAATATGGTCTCCGTGGCTTTTCAGCCCGCAGCTTAACCTCAGAAGGAAAGGTTATATTGCTTTATGTGTGCGTTAAGGCTTTGTGGTAAGAATAAAACAAGTGGCTTTCATTTTGTGATATATTAAATATCAAACTGGGTTGGGGTCACATACTACGTTTTCATCTACGATTGTTACCTCATATATGCTGTGTTTAGGCAGCATCTTTGCTTTGAATCTTAACTTGAAAGTCATTTAAGATTGCGTCCCGTGTCATTTTTTTTATATATATATATTTTTTGCCGGCGGGCGGTCCTCCAGGGGGATCTCTGGCAAATTCTAAATGTGAACCCGTTATTCCCAGACTCAAGAGCAGAATTTAAGTTCGTGACTTCGCTCTCCTCAATGCCTACTAAGTACCTTTGTCATATGTATACATGAATGTATGTCCTTCCCTTTCACTCCGACATTATACTCCTTGTAATAAATAAAAATGTGTATACCTGCAACAAGTTTGTTCTTATACCCACAAATTGAGAAAATCAAATCATATACGTCTTTTGTAGGCTATTGATTTTTTCTTATAAAAAAATGTATTTTAATCCCCCAACATCAAACAAACAACAACAAATCTTCCGCCTTTTGATCGTGTTCACAAGTTGTTTTCGTTACATATTTCGTATTATAGACAGAATTAATTCAAAACGGCCATTTTTATCGGGTACACAATGTACGATTTAGCAGTCGACTGACCCAAGGGTAGTCGGAATGATTGCGTGAGACGTTAAAAACACAATAGTCAGGCCGTACGCCGCTCCATTTCACACTGTAAAAAAAAAAACTTACATTGCACATATTTATAATCCTGTTTATAATCATAAACAAGCAAAAAAGAAACCACTTGTACAACTATCAGTGCCACAATGTGACGATTATCGAGTAACATTTGTACATTTTTAAGCGCTTTAAGCATGTTTGTAGCGAGGTTTTAGTGGGCTACCTGATAAATCTGGAATATTTATTTGAAATTTATTGCATACAAAAATATCAGTTTGTATAAAAGCTTTCTTGTAATTATAGTAACTGGTGATGCCTAATTATGGCCCGGTGAAACTGTATAGGTGTGCATTAAGGTTTGTGCGAAAAATTAGCGCACGCTTTAGAATTAAAATTAGTATTATTGTTGTTGTTATTGTGTTGAGTAGATTAGCTCGACTTTGCTACGCGGTTATCGTAAGCTAGAGAAAAGTTAAACAATGTGAAAGAACGTTTTTTATGGCTTGCCATGTCGCGCGGTCACCGAAGATTTAATCGCTAAGGTGCTGGACCATCATCAGGTATAACTATTTCAAAATCACAGTCAGGCAATTTTGTTTAATTTCTCAAAGTGTAACCTCATGCCACAGGGTATTTATAGCAGGTGTCCCTCGGACAGTTCATTGGGTGAGGTATTATATATTATGGGCAGATTGATCAAATCACCAGTCGCTGAGGTTTTTCTTTCGTCTAGGGTGGCCTTCAAATGATATCATTTGCCTGCGTTATGGTTTAATAGTCTGGCTGACAGCGCTGTATTTACCGTGTTATTTGGAGAACTATGAAGAAGTGCCTCGGGGCATGTATCTAATCGATATTTTGAATAATGATAATGCTAATAGTAATAATAATAATAATAATCATCGTTATTAGTAGTAGTAATTGTTGTAGTAAATTAATAGCAGCATTTTATTATTGTTGTTGCATTCACTAAACTTGATATTTCACGCCATTAATTTAAAAACATAAATCGCATATAGTTCTTGTAATTTCCATGTTACATTTTTAAGTAGACTACATCACGCTTGATTTTACTGTCAAAGTTAGGCGACGTAAGCTATTTTATTCGCTCTCCTAAATAACGACTCAGAACCTACGTGTAGTTCGGCCCCTTATTTCAAACCCTGGACATTTACTTTTGCTCAAGCAGAGTAAACGAATTACGGTTTACGACGTGTGTCAACATTATTGCCACAGAAGAGAAGCGAGGAGTTCCTGTTTAAAAAGACGGCGCTGACCACAAGAAAATAAACTTCTCCTGGAGAAACCACCGCAGTTTTTATTTTTTACAAGGTTGCAGAGTAAGAATACAGTAGGCTTGGAAGTCAGGATATTCGTTTCCAGAAAGAATCTCTGCCTTTTATAAATTACAACAATACATGTCTGGTACTGATGTTTTTAGGCCTCTCCTTGATTTTTTTTTTTTTTTTTTTTGTTGCAGCATTCTTAGTAAAAAGGCAAATTCTCCCCTCTCCCCCGTTCCTTTCTTGTATTAAAGTGATTTTCTTATTTTGCTCCCTTTGGGAAAATAAATAGCAATGATGACGAGCCTAGATGCTGTATCTGACTGTGTTCTATGAATGTGTTGATGTTCTTCCATCTGTTTACTAATCAATTTAACAAGGCTTTTCACATGTGCTTTCTCACCGCAAGAGATTTTAACCACTTTTATATCAGTCTGTCTCCTTTACCCTTCTTTAATTGTGTCCAGAGCTTCACACGTATCTGTCAGCGTGATTCGTTCTTATCTATGTGTGTATTCCGCTAATTCCGCCAAAAGTGACCATGCCGTCTAACGCCTCCTGTCACGAGCGGGGTGCTGTTAGAAATTGGGAGCCTGAAGTTGTTCTAGGAGAGAAAAAGGAGAGGCAATTCGGAGCTTCGTGCCTGGCGGCGTGCTTGGATTGGGCGAAGAAAAATGTCAGAACGATGTCTCTTAGTATTTACAGATCAAATTTTAATTCCTGCCTTCGACAGCAATTCGGGCGACTTTTCCAAATCGTGCACGGGAGAAAGGGGAGAAATTTTGTTTCTCATCTGGCCCAACTTGAAATAATTGCACAGTAAAACGGAATAGATTATTTTAGATAATGGATATCCCAACGAAATGTTAACGTTCAATAACGTCGACCCTGCGAAACCGGTTCTGGTGTCTTTTACTGATCCGCCGCTGTTACCGTCGCTCTGACAAGTGGCTACCTTGGCAGGCGCACGGTGACGTAGCGTGACGTTACAAAACTGTCTTTACATGTTCTGTCTTTTTTTCACATAAATGTACATAATCTATCAAGGTAGGCTGCAGCGTGCAGTGGTACAGCTGTAAATGGGAATAATTCAGTTATAATACTAATAGCACAACCACCATTAGTAGATTAATACCATCAATAATATTCCATCCATCCAACTTAACCGTTTATCCTGGTCAGGATCGCAGGGTAATAATAATAATAATAATAATTGGGTACATCCATATATTATCCTAAAGCTTTATATCTGCCGTTAAGTGTTCAGTTGTTACGTTAAATCAAATGCCTTAAATGCTTAAATGTTTTTCAAATATGTATGACGATATATATATATATCGTCATATATATATATCACACATTGCAGGCAAGTGAAGTCCGGTATAGGAGTTTTAAAAAATTACACGAACTTTTTTGTTTGTTGGAATAATGCATTTGAATGAGAAATTCAGGTGCAGCCCATTTCTGCATGATATAAAATTTATTTTTAAATTAACGAAATTACCGAAAAGGAGATGATCTGAAAAATGCTGTGCATGCAACAAAGGTCGGAATAGAATAAAGCAGTTTATAATGGACTACTCTGAACGGACTGCCAAGAATATCATTTCATCTCTAAAATTAATGGTGAATTGGAAAAACAGTGAAATGTCAATTTATACCGACCCTGCAAATATGGAGGGCCTAAATTACAAGAACCATAAACAAGAACAATGTTCTATGTTTATTGTACGTATCCGTAACATTTAATGTTTAAATATTATAAATGAATGCAAAGTGATTAGTAATGAAATCAAAAATCGTTTACGTAAGTCCGTTTTTGTAATAGGGGTCGCACACGAACCCACAGTGACCCACACACTGACATGTATGAGGAGCCTTTTTAAAAATTGCACATTTGGTACAGGTGTTTACACTGCCGCGCGGAGAGGGAAAGAATCGTCAAGAGAGCAACATACACATCACTTTCACTTAAAAAGATAAATAATCCAGACAGAAATATACTTTTCAGCAAGCTTTTTACCAAGTGATGCTGCTACTTAATTTCCCGAAAATTATGCAAAACAATCGCGGTTACAACTTCACAATAAAATTTTCTTTATTTGTTTATTCCTCATAAATAACATGAAGCCAAGCACGTGGTAATTCCGGGAATGTCAGGCGATGTCCGCAAATAACTTGGAAACCGATGCAAGAAAGAGGTGCACAATAAAGGAATGGTGCTTTAATAATTCCCACCGTCGTGTGTACAGTTGTTTATAGGGTGATCATTGCAAGTATTCATTCCAAAACGTTCAATAAAATACCATATTTGTAATTCATCCAAAAAGGGCCTAAACATTGTCCCAGCGCGAATATTAAACTTTATTTCTAAAATACAACTTAACATATTTCCGACATTTAAAACGTTTTTCCTTTTACACTTATCAATTCAAAGACTAATAAAAATGCAGTATTTACACAGGATGTGAGAGCTTCGGTATTTACAGGATGAGTTGAAAATAAGATCATCGACTGTGATTTTTTTCCGTGCTTTTTTGACGTAAGTCCTTTTCTGTTGCATTCATTGCGATCCTCAGAGCATTTGTCTTGTCTGAAAACGATGTTTATGTCGTTTTAGATCATTTGTTTTTGTTTTCTTTCATTTTTTTTTCGATGTCCAGCCTTTGTGGCTAGTAGTCCTGAGGAGGAGTATGCGTCAGACTATGGCGTCGCAAGTCACAGTTGCGCCGAAACACCTTTCCGCACCGGTCACAGCCGTAGGGCTTGATGTCTGTATGGGTGAGAAGGTGAGTTTTCAGGTTACTTCTTTGATTAAAGGTTCTTCCGCATGTGGGGCATTTGTGAGGTGATTCCTGTTCAGATTTGAAGCAAGCAAAGGATTATTCCCTTTAATTGCAAAATGATATAATTGTCGTTGTATATATGCACTATACATACGCAAAAACACAATCAGAAAAGATATTTAAATGCTGCGACTGTATAAAATATATAAATAACAGGACTTTAGAAATGATCGTTATAGAAAGTAAGTGTATTCACGCCGCACGCAGAGATTCACTCCATAAGAATAACACATGCTAATGGCTTACCTGCATATGTAATGTTTTGTGGACGGCTAATGTTCGAGACTGGCAAAATCCCTTCCCACATTCTTGACACTTGAAAGGCTTTTCTTTGGAATGGATGTATCTGCAAATGAACACATGGATGGGATGCAGTTAAGGTTTTACAGCGGCTGAGAACGCTCGCAGGAGCACTACTAACTGCTCAGCTGAAGTGCAAGTATTTCGTTAACGACGGCGGTTGGTACGCGTTATTGGGCTTTAGCGCCCTCTCCGAACGCACGCAGAACTACAGGCTGCGCGCGCTGAACAGCGTTAAACGAAGACACTCGATCAACTAAGACGAGCCGCTTTATCCCCGGATTCATTCTGCTTTTTTTTTTTTTTTTTTTTTTTTTAATAATCGCTGTCAATGATAGTTCAGTACAATTCCACAATGCGACGGTATGGCTGAATAACACTTAAAACAACTTATAATAAAGAAGTCATAATTATTACTATCATGCAAAGTGCAATTTCATGGGTATATATAACGCTGCTTACTTCATAGGCACAGTCATAAAGTCATAAATGTAACGGCTTTTCCCCACTCACCTATGGTCTCTCAGGTGATCTTGTCTCCTGAAAGCCTTGTGGCAAATGTCACAGGTATACGGTCTTTCGTCGGTGTGGGTTCTTTCGTGGATGAGCAGGTTGTATGATTTGGTAAAATGCCTGCCACAAAACTTGCAAATAAATTCCTTTTTTGTCTTCGACGGCAACCGCCCCCTCGTCGGTTTTCTATCGGGGGACAACTTGTTTAGCTCAGAAATCGTGCTTCCCAGGCCGGCAGTCAGCTTCGAAAGGTCCCCCGATTTCGGCGGATCCTCCTGTGTGGCCGCTATGGCAAGGTTGGCAAAGTCAAACCGTGGCCTGTCTTTGTGCAAAGACGGGATGACGTGAGCGATGGCACCCTGCTTCGGGTGAAAAAGGTGCGCTGCAAACGGTAATGCTGGGAAGGGAAAGCGTGGGTCCACCAGACCTTGGGCACCTGCCATTTCTGTGATGGTTGACCTCAGTCCTTGCATGTGTGGGTAGGCCAGGGTCCAGTGGTTCATATGCATGGTTTGTACAGCGCTGAGACCGTAGAGTCCCTGCAGGTGATCGACCGCCGCAGGAAACGTATTAACAGCCTGGAGGAAGGAGTAGTTGGTCAGCTGGAGGGACGGGTGGAGCGGGATTGGCGCGGGTAACGCTTTACTTCCCATCGCTGGCTTCACGGACTGCTGAAATGTCCTTACAGTTCCTGAGCAACAAAATAAACGACACTCGATTATTACACAGTTATCCACGGTAGAGATGGGCGCTGTTCACAGGTCTGATTTAACATGACATGCATATCAGTCAACACGGTATGAGCTAATACCACACGTCACAAATAAAAATGAATGAAGTTCATTTTAGAAGAACCAACGTAAAATCCTTTAAAACCAAATAACGGCACACGTTCTAATTTAATCACATTATTACATTTATCCAGTAAGGTTATAATGCGATGATACCCCGTGATAATATCATTGCATAAACACAGTGGGATATTTAATATTTCTTAAAAAATCTATTGTTTAATTTCCACGCCTGGAAGAGTAATTTCGAGACGAGGCCCGAACAGAAGGTCAAACTAATCCCTTTGTGGAAATGCGACCTTTAAAGGCGAGTAAGAATTCAAATATTAGGTGACGGCGTGGTTTTATAGTCATTTACCAGTGAAGGGGAATTTGTTTTAAACCGATTTATCCCTTTTCGAAAGCCGAAATCGTCTATTTAAATTGGGTCGTTGAGACGGACGTCTGTCGGATGTTCAACATTGTGAAGGTCGAAAGGCGGTGTTATAAAAAACACAAATTAATGAATGAGCTGGCGGTTTGGAAGCTGTTATTTTTATTAATCCAGCGTCAAGTCATTCATCAAGACTGACGAAGGAGAGAAAGGAAACACCTCTCCGATATTTCAGAGCGGCAATTAAATTAGGGCAGCTCAATATGATGACTTCCAGGTGGGAAGAACATTTGAAAAAGTCCCATTACGTTTTTTTTGCGTTGAAAAAAGAACAAAAAAACCGCATTATGCTGTCGCCGCACAGGTAGGCAATCGATAATTCGGATAAACGCCGCTGTTACACACATAAAAACGACAGACCGCGCAAAACGTGATTAGGGCAAACGAAATTTTAATTCAATTTCATTTTACGTTTGATCAATGGCAAATGGGTGTATTTTAACTCAAACCACACTGGCATATCTAGTGTAAAGCTCTCAGTCCTTATTTTGAGTTACCTCACTTGCATGATTATATTTTGAAAGCAGTATTAATCACTTTCTCTGGTGTTAATCACTTAAATCGCATCGAAGTTAATTTATACATGTCTTACTACATGAGTTTTATCAGTACTAAGATGACATGATTTTTAGCTCAGTGCTGTCGACTGTACGCCGTTTATAAAATCAGTTTGCCAAAACAGTAAGGTTTAAAAAAAATAAAGCTTTTATGGACTTTCTCCCGCCAGGGATTTTTTTTTTAATCTTCTTTTTTTTTTTTTTTCTAATCTAGAGTCCGGGCCTCGACTGTACACCATTCCGGTGAACGGAGTTAATGAGATGAAGACCGTGTGACAATTCCTGAGCTTCACAGGGAGCCGAACGGCGAGCTGAAGAGGAAGAAACACGTTTTCATAAGCGTTTAACCGAATGTCTATCCAGCAATCTGCCTGGCCGGTGGGAAGCTCCCCCGAAACGACCACTAAAAACTAAAACTGTCTGGGCTAATATGAACATCTGGTACAGTAAAACATTATTAACATTTTACGAATTATGTCTGCTTATCCCTGTGTTCTTCATAACCTGCCTGTCCTTTATATTTATTGCGATTCAAACATACGTGGTGATTCGGTCAAAGTCACTCGTGTTTACTCACAGCATTTTAGTGTCAACTTATAGCTGATAAGTTACACGATTTTCAAATATCTGACATTTCATGCCGCTTTAAACCAAAACGGACTAAGGTGCCGTATATGCCACAGAGCCGAATCCTGACGTAAGATTTACGAAACAATTCAGCAAACTCGGGTTTACTTGTAACAATATTTCACGTTCAGTCCAAGGACTTGCTACAGTTATGTTTAGCTATTCCATTAAAATACTCTGTACTTCATAGTGTGTAAAACCACAGATAAAACATTATTTGAACATAGTAAATGACTTTTACACTATTACTTAGCTACAGCCTGATTTTTGCCACATTTCGTGTTAAGATTAAGTTAAGACAACATCTAAGCCTTTTCCCCACAAATTGACTGTGCAGAAGAGAAGGGGAAGTTCTGTTTTCGAGCTTCTCTTATTGAAGATAGCTATCATCTGCGCATGTAGGAGTGAATGACGGTCTGTCCGGTGCTGGCGGCCTCGGTAATTTGTGACCATTTGACAGTTGTATTGATTTTCGTTCCTGTTGCCAGTTTCAAGGCGGCTGCACGTACGCTGGGTCTTAGGCTCTTCTTTTAGGATCGACCGCGTGTTATTTACATAAAAAGCTCACGTAGTTATTATTTTTGGAGATACCTTCTTCATTTGGCACGATTTTAATTGTAATTGTGTTGTTATCTTGAAAGTATGTTATTGCAGCTTCTTATGTGGTAGAGCAGTTTAAGTAGAGTCCAATACTGTATTAAATCATCACGCAAATGGACCATGGGGCAATTTCACACATGCATCTATACATATTTCTGAATCTTACCCCCAGTAAATCGACGTCAATAGTCGACCGCAGAGAGTTCTGCAGTGTTTCAGTAATCCACAAGGTCTAGAGTTAGGCGACGAATTCCGGTTAAACGTCAGCAAAAGCCTTCCAAGTTCTTCCATATGCAGTTCATGGTCGCTTTTTTAAAGAGAGATACTCATAAATGTTAGACTCTGAACATCGTTGCAAAAGGAAGGGGGAAAAAAAACAATAAACTGGCTCAGAGTGTAAAAGATTACACTGTCTGCTGGATTCAAGACAAGAGCAGCAGAGTCCCGGGCTCTGCAGACCTGAATGCGAGCTCCAGGCTGCAGGTCCTTCACTTTTTAGGGCTTCGGGCACTGGCGTCGCGATCCCGCCCTACGACACGCCCTCTTCCAGAGATTAACTCCAATGTTCTTCTCTGTTTATTTGTGTTTGGATAGCAACTACAATTCGAGGGGACATCGTTCAGCTCAGCTTGCATCTGACACTTTCAGATCGCCAGTTTAAAGTTCGCAGGATTCGGCTTTGCTGGAGAAATAAAAAAATAGCCAAAACCATTATTCATGACAGTTCGTTGCCATTAAGTGATTTTTCGAATTTGAATGAAGTCTTAAAGAATAATGGCAAATCCTTTTAGAAATATCTTGTGCTTTACATATTAAATGGCAAAGATTCTAAAAATGGTGCTTCAGCGTCGTCCTTGGTTGATTCCAAGTTTACGGGGTTGCAGCGGCCAGGAAACAGCGTTAATGTAGCTTGATACTACCTCTGGATGTACGTCTTTGTAAGCGAGGGTAGATTTATTTATGTCAGTATTTGTTTCGGATATGTTTACATTATTTTTCATAAACCTGTGGGAATAAAACAATAGAACTTGTAAATGTAAAGTGGCCGCATGAAACATATATTTAAAAATATATAACGCCTGATAGTCATTATATTTCTTCACTGCCTCTCTATTATTACAACGAAATTTCCTTAATTTCTAGCATCCTTAATTTTCCCTTTCCTCTGTTGCGAGCATGTATATAGTGATTAAGAAGCACTCCTACTTCGTGTTGCCAAAAATTAAACAAGGATAGTACAATATTGCACCCTAAAGTGTGACCTAGCATTCTTTGAAAACAAATTAAGCATAAATTTAAATTTTCATATATATGCATATTCAACCTATTGCTTATCCGATACTATATATTAATTGTATTTGCTTTTCTTATTTTAAATAGTTGGTAAAATATAAAATTGTTTGTTAATACATCAGGATTGACGTTCACATTGATTCTGAGGCAGTTCTTTGAAATGTCCTGTGATTATGGGAAAGCTGTCATACCGTACGAAGTATTTATCGTTGCGAAATTTCGTTTTTTTTCGTGCACGTATACTGGATTTATTTATCGCTGCTTAGGATTTTTTATGCATCTTAAATTCAATTAACGTGATGCGCGTGGTTGATGAAATCGATATCAATTTATATGAATAACATAGAATGCAAAAGCATTTAATGTCAACCAATTTTTCAGGATTTTTTGTTACTGATTTGGAAGAGGGAATCTACCCCCCAATCACACACCCCGCAAACCACCTACAGAAGGAAAGAAATAACCTCCACGGCGCGCCAAGCTTAATGTGACCTGATGTGCGTCACACAGAAGACTAATTAATTACTAGAATTACTATTAGAAGACGGCTTTATCCTTTAACTAAATTAAAGTTTTTGAACTCGCGTTGCAGCCTTTGTAAACTAATTTTACAGTATTTATTGTCTGCAGCTCGCGCCTCTTCGGGGTGACTTAATTAGATTTGTTTTGGCTTATAATTAAAAAGGCAAAACCGCACCGTGCAATTTGCAAAAGTAATTAAACAATCAGAGCACCCTACGTGGAGATGGTTCGAGTTTAATTCTACCTTCTTCTAAACTTTTCGTTGGCTGTGATGCTTAAATGAAATGAATAATCGCAGTAAATAACCACAGCTTGAAGATATTGCACGAAGATGCTCATTTTGAAACCTTCCGAACGCCAAATGAGAGAAGGCCTAGTTTATTTAAAGTCTGAGACATTAAAAAAATTCATGGAATGATTAAATGAGCAGGACTGGAGAAAACACAGTCAAGCGAAAGCTCCATGCATTCTTATTAGAAAAGCTACACATAGCACGATTGTGTGTGAGGCATAATTTGTAAGAATAAGATTTCCAAAACGAGAGCCATACTTCATTGTGTTTAATGTGTAACTTCTGCTCCAAGGTACATTCCTCAGTATAAATAGCTAACTGGGAAAGGATGGAACCACAGCAACCTGCAACCGCACATCTGTAGCGGAAATTTGTTGATATGGCGCCTAAATCAGGACTACAGCGCCGCCTACCGACGAAGAAAGAAGAAAACGCAAACGAGGAAATTACTATTTTTAGTTTCTCAGGAGACCTCGTTTGTGTAACGTTATTTCTGTTAAGACTTGTTCGCGCTTCATAAATGCAAAACTCTGTGATCATTACAGTCTGGTAAGTTATCGTACTGTGGCGTTTAGAAGTGTACTTCATATTGATTTTAAACTGTATATGTTTATTGTGCAACATACTAATTTGCAATATTCTTTTTAATAAAAATACTTTCGTCACTGTAGTATGGTTATATGTAGTGACATATGGTTTGACTTGAAAGCTGATAGAGAATCAAAACAATTACAAACAATTGTTTGAATTATAGATGTACAAACGCCGGTAGGGATATTTTCAGCTTTCCGAAAGCTGCTTGGGACATGTCCTTACATAGCTAATCAAATCGATGCCTATAATGTTTTTAAATCCCACTCTTCAGATAAAGCATTTATTCCTCTTTAGCTACTATTCGACCCTCGGAAACTATTTTTTTTTCCAATTGACAATGAAAAATTAACAACCGTTATATGAGATAACTGAATTTAACGAAAAGAACGATCATAACGGTCTGTGATTTTTCACGTCCTTGAATAAGGGCGTCCAGACAACGGATTGCATTCAATAAATAGTTGTAATTCTTTTCCAATAAAATAAAAACACTGAATTAAAGTAATATGTTCTACCGTTAAGCTCACAATTTATTTACATTAAGAGTGCGCTTGGATGTGAATATGGTAAATATGTAACGCCGTTTTTATATTGGAATTTGACATTTCTGTGTTTTACGTACGTAACTGTTGTAAATATCACATTAGAAACGCGTCTGAATGTGATCGTTAAACGTTACGTCACCAGATATTTCTGGCACATTAGCGAGCCCTGTCATTTTTATGCATTGTACCCTCAAAAAACGCAACTATTACGCGTAAAGCCTACAGGTCGACTAAATCATTTTCAAAACAATCTTAAATCAACATTTAGTAACGTCTGTAATTCTTACATGAAGAAAATTTAAAAACGTAATTTGATTCATGTTTTTCAGAAACGTGAGGACAGCTACTGTAATATTAAGGGTTTTTATGATATCACTGACATATTATAATTAGAGTGAATTCTCCATCTTCACCCTCATTTGTCCCCTTATACTGCTGTGCACAGATAATGTATCTTCTGTGGTTATCAGTTTTTATTGCAATTGTTTTGTCTCTTTCAAAAAGTACAATATGTTTCATATAAAAGCGTCAGGTTGTATACCAATAAGACAAGTTGTGTCATCATACTTTTATTGCGTAATACGCCATTCTGTACGCTCTATAAGAGAAATTAATCTGTATACTTATTCAGTCGTTTTATTATCCATTTATTTTCAGATGTTTTATTATCCATCCGGCTACAAACCGCGTATCCAGTATACAACAGGGTGGCGTGGACTCTAATATCTTAGTGCTAAAACGACCACTGCCCTTTTTAGATTAGTATAGTTATTAAAATCTTTTTCGTTGCTTGCACCTTCATTTCAACTACCTCTAACAGTGTCTAAAATGCAGAGAGCCTTTACAACGTATGTATAAAACAAGGCTGTTTCTTGAATGTTCTAGAAAAACAAGTGAGATTTATAACAAGCGTATATTCCATAAAATAGCATTGATCTATTTTGATCATCATGCAGGGCAAGGGAGTGTATTCTCTTTCAGGGTGCAGTGTTCCGACGCCACTATATTACTGAATCAATCAATTATTTTATTAAATTTAATAAATTAATAAAACTGTTTTTTAAACATTTGTTTAGAATAAAACGCGATGTGCATCCAATAACCAGAGATTACAATAAGATTTCTCGATAACTACAGGTTTTCAACTTTCCTCCTACTTCTGTAGTCATATTCTTTGATTCTATATTTAGTTGCGTTTTATATTTCACTGCTGTCTGTTCTTGTACAATCAAGCATGTGACGAATAAAAAAAAAAACAATCTCTGTCTCAGTCTCGAGTGTTGCGTGTAAGAATCGCTTAAGATGAGCGATTCGTTTGTATTTTTAGGTATTAAAAAAAGTGCGCGGGTGTGGAGGACAGGAAAGCGATACGAGTGATGGCTGGCTACATTTCCGACTGCGTACCTCTAACTAGAAATTATACAAACAGGAATGGAAATCACGTTTTAAATGCGAAATAGAAAAAAGAAAATGACAGAACCGTGTTCCGTGATGCAATCTGACAAGTACCATCCTTTCGATGCCACATTTCAATTGGGCATTGATCTGATAATATTATCTTTTTACGTATATCCTAAGCAATATATGATTGTATTATGGTTCACATTTACAAGCATTTAAAAGTTGCACAAAAAAAACCAAACAAAACAGTGACACATGAGTAGGATCAACTTGCACGTCGGTCACAGTCATAAAGTGACGCATCATGCAGCACCTTAACAGAACGTTTACCAAAGACGTATAGCGACAGATTCACCAGCGATTACTAGAGTACTAGACTGTTGGCTTGTAGGGGGTGGGCCACACGGGGTATATTTGTCTCACTCCAGATGGCAGACACGCCCAAGCGCTCAGCTTTACTATACGTGCTAATACGACATCCCGCCCTGCCAGATCTGCGCCTGCAGTCGCCGTCTGCGCGGTCGACGCTGCATAAACCGCAGTCTCTCCTCACTTCGGGACGTGATCATCCGGACTGCGCTGCTCCTATGATCCCGAGATGACATTCAGCTTTGGCATCTCGCGAAAAAAATCACCCCCCCTGCTTAAAAACGGCAGATGCACGTTGCTCTTTCAGACTAAACATGGCGACAGATAAGCCCGTCCTGCCTGAGCCAAAGACTGTCCAGATCAAGCAAAAAAGGATAAAAATTTAATGTACTTTGTACAAACAAAAAATATGCATATATAAGATACCACCATCGTAGCTAAATCTACAAATGAGGTAGCATATATCATATTGATATTAAGTCAAATAAAGGTTACCCAAACTCTATTTAATACCAGCGTTTACACTGTAATGTCATGTTTCTATGCTGTTAGAATAGATGGAACCTACACGAAGCATCAGAGATGTGCTGTGCTGTATGAAGCTCCGTCACGCTCACTGTATATTTTGGGACTGTTGTGTGCATCACTTCGAGAATCGAGAGCTTCCGGTTATAGGGTGTCCTGATCGCACAGCCCCAGTCGCCCCTGCTGCCTGGCTGCACAGCCTTCACTCTCCACTTGACCCTTAAATAAGCTGCATGCCATCCTTTTAAACAACCACACTGCTCTCCTGTTACTCTTGTTGATGTTCGGCGGCACTGAAGCCATAATGTGTGTTTGACTACACGGTGCGGTAAGGCCTGACACGAGAAAGGGAAAAGAAACTGAAAACTGGCAAACAAAATTTGACGGCTTCAAAACATTTTCCAGCACTTCACTATTTTAAATACAGATGTGGTTTTAATTTTGCCTCAGATGAAATGTTTAATTTATATTTTAGTACATGATAAGGTCTCATGACATGTTTGGATTTTAAACAAGTAAATATTACTTTCAGTGTCAAAGGATAAAAAATTTAGGAAGAGGTAGATGGGATTTACATAACCCCCTTGATGTTAATAATTAACACTCATTCTATAGACACGTTATAAAAATGTGATTTCTGTAATCATACAAAGCTGATTTTAAAAAAATACCAGAAATTTACCTGAGGTACTATCGTTCCTGTACATGCAATCACCTCGCCCATATCTTTTGAGGACGTGGAAGGTCTGTCTTTCACTGACGTGAGCTCGCCTTCTTGGTTCCAGAGCTAGTTGCTTCTCTGCGACTGAGCGCGCCGACAGGATGTTGGGTCCTCGGTGGTGATGTCGCTAGGTTAATGTTACCTGCTGTGGTTTTGAAGCCCCCTTCTTCCCACCTACACCCTCACTCATCCTGCCCAGATCTCTCTCACAATGGGTGGTTTTTGAAAAGAGCCCCCCCCCCCCCCCCCCCCCCCCCCCCCCCTCCCCCCCCCCCCGCCCCTCCCTTCACGGGTTGTTTTTTTAATACTGCCCCCCCCCCCCCCCGCTTTATATCTCACTTTCTCAATCTTTGATGCTTTCTTTTTCCAAGAATGTTTTTCTTAACTTTTCTTGTCATGGAATACCTGTGGTAAAGAGCGCTCAAAGTATCATTTCACTTCATTGAACTCTTCATGAGAAATGTGCACTTTGGTGTTTCATTGCCTCCTAATGAATGTGAACACTAAATATGGTTTTGTTGCAGTGTCTGAGTGTAAAAACAGGCAGACTGAACAACGTTCATCTCCAGTGTCTCCTCTCTCTATTCTTATTGTAGCTCAAGGGTGGTGGTTGACTCATAACCCAAGAATGACGGGTTTAATGAAAACATATTTTGTACACTCTTGCCAGATTAATCAGAATCGAGAGATGATGAAACAGCTATATTAAGACTCACAGCTTAACAATAAATCTACGAAGAGTACAAAAGGATGACAATCACAGAAATCTGCTTATCTAATTATATTTTTATTCACAGAAATTTGCTCATTTTTAACCTGCCCATTGTCAGGGATTCACTGCTTTATACTCAATTAAAAATGCACCTCGACATTTGTGTCTTCTGTTTTTGTTTAAATAACCTAAATATCCTGCACTCTCAAAATGCTGATAAGACCCAGGAAATATGCTGCCCAAATAATATCTTACCAGTGCCATTTACTATCTGCCAATTCAATAATGACTTCCTTGCTGTCAGCTTCCCTCGAAGTGATTGCCATTTCAGCTGTAAGCATGTAAACACGGTAATACTTTGGATAACTGGTCACTAGTTCCAATACTGTATCCCTGAATCTTGCTTGCAGTCTGTCTGTGGATGTACTGTAAGGGCAGCACATATTTTTAATTGGTTCCACAATGCTAAGCCATGGTTTAAAATGATTACAAATTTACAATGATAGCCAAGGGAACAAATTTCCATACAATGCAAAGGGTGAAATCAAGGAGTAGTGAATACAGATGCATTTCTCTAAAGGGACAGCTAGGTAAGAGAGCGGTTAATATCATATGGATATGACTTTAAGCTAGTTAGTTCATGCCCCAGAACAAACGCTGCTTTAGTACTGCCGAGCAAAGTAGCTAACCTGGATTGCTCTGGTAAAATATCCAGCTGTAAAAACGGGTCAAACAGTGTGCTGTTTTGAACAAAAATGGCAGCTAAATGTTATATACAGTTTGCTCTTCAACGTTTGCCGTAATTTGATGTCCTCCAGGATGGTTTTACATTTATATTGTTTGAAATGCTAAGTTTAACTCCTTAACCACTACACCAACCCAGATGTCAGTATTGGAAACATACAATTCTGTTCCTAGCCAAGGACCTAAAAGAACGTCTAATGTTAATGCACACATTGGCTGGCTTTCATGTCGAGAGAACCACACCGTCCAGAAGGAGAGGCAAAAGACAAATGTAAAAACATCATACCAAGTTCACAGTGCAAAAATATGGTTGTAAGCTTTAAAAAAGACTGACATAGCTAGGCACCCACACCCATGTGCGGGAAACCATAAATTCAACATAATATGTCCAGGTTCCTACATTATGCCAAAACAGATGATGGGAGTTTCCAGACAGTGAAATGGTTAATTGTAATTATCAATATCTATCACTGTCCACATGGCTACCATTATTTCAAGAATATTGAAAAACTGGGGGTCCTGCCTCTGGTATTCATGATAAGGATGATCAAGTTATACTTGACAAGTTATACTTTTTAAGTATGATTTAAAAGTTATACTTAGAGCAACTTTCCCCTTAAATATCGCACCTATAGGGCTGTTCAAATTTCAATGACACAAGACCAGCATGTTTAGGATCGAAGAGGCAGGAATTTAAACATGCTTTATTGCCTATTTTACACAAAACTACAAAGGAAAATAAATGACAGAGAGCAGGTGTGTAACTGGGGCTCATTCCAGAAAGTGAGCTTAACAAATCCTGTAGTCAAACTATATTACTGAACTAGCAGGCCAAAATAAACTACCTGGTCCTAGCAAGAAAACCAGCCAGCCTGAATTAGTCAGTTTGTATTAGTATTAGTGAGACTGTGATACTAAACAAAAATCACTAAAACCACTATAGCCCATGTTGTCAGATGAAGGTATGAATTTCATCCACCTTCCAACCAGTTCTCCTGGTCAGGGCTGCTTAGAGCCTATTACAGGTACACCCTGGACCAGATGTTGATCTATCACAGGACACCTATGTACCCACACTTATTTATACCCTGTGGGTAATTTTATAGATGTCAGATGGCCAAGATGAATGCCTATGGACTAGGGAAGGGAGGAAACCTGCATGACACTGGAAGCATATGTAAACTCCACACACACACACACAAAAAGCAGAGGCTGGATTCAAACCCCAACCCTGGAGGTGTGAAACAGCAATTTTACCCACCAAGCTACTATGCAGTCACCATCAACTCTGTGTTTAATGTTCTTCCATTTGTATGGGTTTACTCTTGAGGTCTACAGACACGGGGATGGACAAATGAGACAAATAGGCATCTCAAAATTACACAGAACACACGAACATACGTGTCCAGTAATGAACCGACATCCTGTTCAAGGAGAATGCTTATTGCGCATGCGCACATCTTTGGCTCCCACTACACCTGTTTCAGTAGCAGGGGGAATTTATTTTTTATCACATAGTTTGGCTGTGAAATGTAAAATCTTGCGTGATGTATGATTTGTTGGTTAAACTGCGATAATTAGAGAATAATACTAGGAATATAATACTCGGATATACACGGTTTATACGACTATTCAATACATTTAATAAAAGTAACAGCGATCGCAAGTAACAACACAAAATCAGAGCGGTCTTAAAAATAAATGAAAAAAAGCCTTAAAATGCTATCCACGTTTTAAGCTTCTTTAAATTTGTATTGGAAAGTCAAATAATTCAAATAAGTTTTGCAGGCTGATATTTCCATCAGCGTTGCAGAACGGAAGAAGGGACGGCCTATCTCAGGAAAATAAAGGTTAACAACAACAATCTAAAATGTTCCATCGGTCACGCAACGTTATGTTTTTAATTAAACTATGCCCCACGTCATTCCATTTGTAAACCCTTCTCCTACAAACTTGGCTTGCATTAATCATTCCAAAGTGATTAAACGCTTTTGCACATGTAAAAACAATAACAAGTCGGCATTAGAATTAAAATAATAACTGCTGCTGTTAATCAAGAGCGCGGGGTTTGAACAGCTGGCTGGACGAGTGCGCACATCTTTGTGTGTGTGTGTGTGTGTGTGTGTGTGTGTGTGTAAGGAGTAGTACGCTTCAACACGCTTTCCCACAATGCCCCACGTTCGCACATGTTTACTTCCTACGGAGCACAGAATAGAGAATGGAAGCGGACGGGAGACGCCGATATTGGCACAACAAGAGACCAATAGGAGGACACGTGGCTCATCCCTCGCCCAATCAGAGAGACGTCATGCGCGAAGGTCCGTCCCCCTAGGAGCAGCACGTTCGGGAGCGCCCGCCGGTGACGTCACTGAATTGTCACCAACGAGACAGCTGGGCGACCGAGTATGAAACTTGACTAGAGTTGGCAGCTAATTTTACGTTTTCGGGTGGGAGCGTCGCGGTTTCGAGCGGATTATTGTTACCATTTCCTACATTTGTTCAAAAATGGAGCCGTCGGCGCCGAAAAGGTGGGTGGTATGAGCGGCGTCGCGCTCCTTCGTCGCCTTTCGGCCGCCTCGCTGCTCCGTCTTCTGAAGAGCCGAGTCTGCTTCTCTTTCAGTCGGCGCTGTCACCGTCACCCCGGCTCCGTCTCCGCCGGTGCCCGCTTCTTTGTGTCCCGGTTTCATCCTCCTCCTCCTCCCCGCCGCCGATCGGCCGCATTGGCGCCCCTGTGATGGGGGTCGACCATCTCTACCTGTTCAGCATCCTCTCATGACCTTATTATTATTATTATTATTATTATTGTTGTTGTTGTTGTTATTATTGCTACCGGAGTTGCCGTTGGCCTGAAAACAGCTTTGTCTCCGTGTAATGGAGGCGCAGGATTGGGACTCTAGTGTGAGTGAGTGAGTATGAAGGCAAAGCTGCTATGGGGGAGCACAGCTCTTAAATAAAATAAGTATACTCCATGTTGCAATTCCTCTTACAGCAGCTGGATATTAGTTTGGGGGTTTCCCCCCCAAAAAAACAGCCCATTCAGTCTTGTGTGGAAAGTACACCCATGTCAGGCTTGCAGGTAACAGTGTGGTATTAATCCAGATATCACATGAGGCAGTGGCTGTAGCTGGCCTCATTCATAAATATGACATACATCTGGCTCAAAATCTTCTGCCGTAACCTCACTGGCAGTAAAGGTGCTGAACACACATTTGGGTGGGTTGCCACTGAATTGGTGGGGGTGGGTGTATCCTCTACGAGGGATCAGATATTGATATTAAAGCTTGGGTTGTTGACACGTTTTGTATATATCTTGCAGCAAGTTGAAGAAACTGAGCGAAGACAGTCTGACCAAGCAGCCAGAGGAAGTGTTCGATGTTCTGGAGAAACTCGGTGAAGGGTAAGGATGGCCAGCCGATCATGTGACGTTAGTCATGCATGCTTTGTTGTGCATGTCCTGAGTGTTGTGTGTTTCATGTTGGTCTTTACTGTATCTGCTGAGACGTGCATGTGTGTGCTGGCTGACACTCCTGTGTGTCTCACCAGAAAAGGTCACTCGTTTTGGTGAGCAAACTTTCACTTCTTCTTTTAAGACAAAGGGCTCTCTCAGCTGTTTCACGTTGTCATCCTGCCTTTTAAAGGAAGCATGGGTGAACTCAAACACCAGGCCCTAAGAACATAGCAGGCACAGAGGTTAAAATGGACTCTTTCAAGAGCTGGCCTGATATTGTGGTGTCTCTTGCCTGTCTGTACTGATTGTCCTCTCCTATTGGTGTCTCATTAACATTTGTTGTCTTAAACGGCTGTGTAACACAGCACCTAAACATCTATTTAATGTTTTGTTCAAAACAGCATGCTAATATCTTTGTAATGTTTAAACTTTTATCTATCCATCTTCTAACCGCTTAGTCTGTACTTAATGTAGCATCCAAATGTCCCCTTCCTGCCCCTGTTAGAAGAGGCACCAAAGAGAAGGGTCTGCTTGGAGTATCTTCCTCATCCATCCTCATAAGACCCTCTGTAAATTCTGCTCATTTCTCTTATCTGTTTTCCCTTGTCCGGAAATGGTTTCCTCACTTCCCTGGCTCTCCCTCTTTCCTCTGGGGTTTTTAAAGCTGACAAGTCTGATAAATGTTGCTGTACTGCCAGGAATGAAGATGGTCCTAAAAAGAAATGTTCATTTCTTTTTTTTGTATGTGATCTCATCCTTATGTTCAGAGGTGCTAGGTCCCCGACCGTTGACCCCTTTCAAAAGCATTAGCCCGAACGTGCGCTGTCAGTTTGAGCTTTCCTGGAAAAACTGGTATGGGTGGCTTGTTTTGCATGTAGAATCTCTTGGGCCATTTGGCTGTAAAATGGCGTTTGTCCTCCTGCAGGTCCTATGGCAGCGTTTACAAAGCTATACACAAAGAATCAGGCCAGGTGGTGGCCATCAAACAGGTGCCAGTGGAGTCTGACCTGCAGGAGATCATCAAGGAGATCTCCATCATGCAGCAGTGTGACAGGTATGGCGTGGCTGGAAGTTTGAATGCAGTGAAAGACGACTGCATCTCTGTGCTCTGATCTCTTGCTTTAGCTATAGCTGAAAGCATTTGTCACCCTGAAATAAATGGGGTTATACCTGTGCACAATGTTGCTACCTTTCAATAGCGTTTTGTTAAAATAAACCAAAAGTACTCTGTGACATCTGAAGCATACAAGTAGCAATCCTCGTTTTTTCATCGTGCTTCGAATTAACTAGCCCTTGGATTAATTACACATGATTGTCATTTTCTCATTAAGTTTACGAATGATCCAATAGCATCTTCACTTTCCCCATCATGGTTTGTGCTTGGCCAATTAAAATCGTCTGCCGTGCGTTCCCTCTCGCCTGTCCCTCCAGTCCCTATGTTGTGAAGTATTACGGCAGTTACTTCAAGAACACGGACCTGTGGATTGTGATGGAGTACTGTGGCGCGGGCTCGGTCTCCGACATCATCAGGCTGCGCAACAAAACGGTGAGTGCCCTGTACATCATGGTACGGTTTCAGTTCAGTCTTATTTTCATAGTGCCTTTCTCAGCACACCCGCCCCCAAGGCACATCACAGGAGTGTGGTAATTACGACGTACATTGATGAGAAAGGAAAAGGCCCGAAGAAAACTCCTCAGTGAGAAGAAAAACCTCTGGGGGTCCAGTGGTCCACTGGCTGCCCACCCTCTTGGGCATACCACCGTTATACATTACTGGAAAGATAAGACCATTGTGTATTCAAGGGGTAAATTGTGGTCAGTTCATTTTAAGCCAGTTCTTCATGCTGATCTTGTTTGGAGACCAACAGGTACTTGTCTTTGGTCTGAGAGAAAAGAGGTCCTTCGTTCAGCTCTTGACTGTTGAATCTAAGAAGACATGATCAGTGGCATGGTTTTGTGCTATAGAACGTGTTTGTCCTAATGCTGCGTGGAGCCTGTTCTTCGTTTTTGATGTTCAGATTGCTCTGTATGGTTCTCCTCACGTATGAGCTCCCATATCTGAAGACTGAAGAGGTTCCACCTTTTTGCCGGCCAGTTTTGCACGTTCACATTTACATCGTTGCCTTTGTTTAGAAAGACTTACAGATGGTACCCATTTGCAGCGGTTGGGTGTCCACCCTGGTGGTAGTGGCTTTGGGTGCCATCCACACCTTGGAGACCGTTTGCATGAATTAGTGTTGTAATGGGTTTTACGGACCTGAACACTGAACCCACCTCCAGATTTCATTGTGTTTTTTTAAAATACATGTAAGGAGTGTTCAAATGAATTTTTGAATTTGCATCATTGTAATGTGATATAGTGGATGCCCTGTGATCCTGCACTGGATGACTTGTCAGAAGATTGATGGGTGAATATTTACTTTTATTTATTTAGCAGACACTTTTCATCCAAAGCCACGTACATGTGAGGAAAGCTTGGGCTCAGAGTACCGAGTCAAGCCAGCGTCCAGCATCCCTGGACCAGTTGGGGTTATGGTCCTCGCTCAAGGGCTCACCAGTCATATGATTAGTCTGCTGACCCCTGGATGCAAACCAACAACCTTCCAGACAAGGGTGCAGATCCCTAACCTGCTGAGCCATCCACATACTGGATCTTTTAGTTTCTGGCCTTTTGTCCTCAGGAGAAAATGTGATTATAAGCACATTGTTGGCTTTGGAGGCGAATTTGCCAAGAGGATTAAGTTTTGCGTTTAATGAGAGAGGATTGTATATGAAAACCCCTGTTCACGGGAGCATTCAGGACGTGAGGAGTGTCCTGGAGGCCACGCGAGCCTTCCGAAACAGGCCTGGCTGGATTTTCGTCCCCTTGGGCTGGAGCATGTGAGCTGCAGTGGTGTAATAAAAAAAAAAAAGAGCGATTTGAACGCTGAAGACGAGGTGATTGTAAAAGCTGCTTTGCTGATGGGGGGCGAGGCAGCTGTCCGTCCCAGTGGGCGTCTCTCGGGGGAGACATAACGGGCGGCGAATTGCGGCATAATTGTCCGGTCACAGACTCACGGCTGTAAAGCTTCGTATAAATGGCACCGAAGTAGGCAGGGCTTTTATGAGTTTATAGTCCCCCATGTGCGTCCCCCTGGTTCGCATCATGGGGGGGGGGGGGCTTTCTGGCTGGATTAACTGGCCATAACCCCCATCCCCTCTTCCTCTCTGAGTCCCGGGGGGGAGGGGGCGCAGCTGTAAAATACAGCCTCACAAACACCTGTCTCCAGGCTATACAGGGCGGCTGTTAATAGGCTTGATGAGAGACGTAAAGAAAGTTCCTGCTTGCACTTTCGGGGATAAATCACCGTGGGTGCGGGCGGTTCTTGGGGTGCCTGGCTCAGGCAGGGGGTATAGGCTGACAATGAAGTCTCCGGACTGTTCTCTGTCCCCCGCCTGGGTCCTCCTGAGCGAGCCAGCCTGGGACTGCAGCCCGGCCCTTGGGCTGGGCTGGGCGGGGAGGGAGAAATGGTGGTGTTGTGTTTCTGGAATTCCTTTGCAAGTCTCAAACTGCCCTACAATGCTAATGAGATGCTAATCGTTGTGCTGCAGACCCAGCACATGTGTGAATAGGTGACTGGATTCTTCTTAATGGCTGACAGTCAAACCGGTTTGGAGCTGCACACTCACTTTGATTGTTTGATGTGTTACTGTGTTGTACCTGTGAGTATGGCTTGCTTATCTGTTAAGGTCTGTATCAGTAGCTATATTGTCGGTGGCCGCACTTAACGCTGATGTGCTGGAAGTGGGTTTTAGTGTTGATATTCGTCGTGCTGTATTCATCTGCGTGGTAATTGCATTGGTTCACGTTAATGTGGTCGAGTAATTATGTTCCAAAGAGCCACAGCTTCTGTTTGACATCTCGCCTCTCTTGGGGCGTGGAGGAGTGGTTTGAATGACAGTTGTTAATGGGTTTGACGAGCCATGCGGAGAGTCTCTGTCCGCAAGTCTTCACGTGGGAGACTTCTGTGGAAAATGGTTGTAGACGGAGTGCAGCGAGTTCGGAGACCGGAAACGGCAAGCACCCCCCTTCTCCCATAACATACCAGATGTCAGATGTACAGAACATGCACAGAGATGAGCAAGAGGCTAGGGAGAAGGGCAGCAACCCCTGTCCCCTTTAGAAGAAGCCAGTGCTTATCGACAGGCCTCTGGAAGACCCTGGGGATTCCATAATCTCACATTTGGGTCCCTGTCTGAGATACACTCTACACAGGATAAGTTTTCACTAGAAGGTGTCCAGTATAAATGCTTAAACATTTATAATGGCAGTCAGAAATGAGATGTCCAGTATGTCATTTCTGCCAAAGTCCTCTGACTGTCAAGCATCCTATATTGCATTCCTCTTTTTTTTTTTAATAAGCAAAAATACTTTTGAAAGGATGGTTTTAATCTGGCTAAATCTGGTGCGGTTTTACTTTGTATCAAACAGAGGTGCAGGTTTTATTAATGTTTGTTTCTGACTTTTTATCCTGATTTATTCTTGGCATTGTAGATTTTGGTTTTCATTTTCTGTTTGATGTGATCATTTTCTTCACTGTGATTTTGGCCCTCTGGGACTGGCCTAGTGTGAAATCCCAGCTCACCTTCCCTCCACTCGGACGTCATACTTTGAGTATATCTGGGCCCTTCGGCCAAATTCCACACTCGCTGCCCTCCCTTTACTTGCCTGTTTTTTTTTTTTTTTCCCCTTCTTTTCTCCTACCTGCCGGTGTGCTGATGGGTTTAACAGATCCTGGCTTTGCCGTTTATTGGACGCCAGCGTTGAAACAGCCCAGGAAGCGTGCCGTGTTCGGACTCCTTCCGTCGTGTCTCGTCAGTTGCTCATAATGACTTCTTTGGCCCTAGACTATGGATCATCATAGAGTATTTGTAGAACGTGCCTTTGTGACTCTCTAACGAGGAAATGAGTCGTATGCTTCTGAGTTTGTTGTTTGCTGTCAATCCACAGACAGGAAGTATTATTTCATAAATGTCTATTTAGTTTTAAAATGTATTTTGCCGGGTCTTAATAGGGGTTTAAGCTGTTTACGACACATGGGGTGAGAGAGGAGTTATTGGTCATGCGAGCCTCTGGGTTGAGGATGTTGGCAGAAGGGTGGTTTCATCCAAACTGGCCAGAGAAGGCTGGGGAGGTCCCAGTGACCTGTTATATACTAACACTGGTGCTTTTTCATAAAACTGGGAGGAAGTGAACTCAGAGCTTGGGCGTTTGTTCGAGTAATGTGTAAGAGTCCTGCATGTTAGCATCGCTTAATGCTGCTTTATCAACATGGAAATGCTGTTCTTAAGGCTTTGAGACTAGTGGTACGTTTGTATTGAGAGTGTGTGTCTAAAAAGCAGAGTACACGCACACGTATGTTTATCTACGTTATTCTATGTTATAGTATCAGGATTCCGTGACGGTCTAGAATCTGTTCCCTTTAATGTTGGGTACATTATCTGTGTTCCTTTCGCTTTAACGTCAAGCACTGTGTGTGCAAAGTGCTGGCTAGTAGTAAACATAGGTTCTCGCATATTGTTATTCACGTCAGCACTAATGATGTCCGGTTGAGGCAATTGGAGATCACGAAAATGAATTTCATAGAGGTGTGCACGCTTGCGAAGCAGATGTCTGAGTCAGTAACGTGCTCTGGCCCCATTCCCGCTAGACGTGGTGATGAAATGTACAGCAGATTATCGTCGCTACGTCGTTGGCTGTCGGAATGGTGCCCAATAAATGATGTGGGTTTTATAGACAACTG
>JAACJT020000110.1:7921909-7932154 GCA_009936485.2 Gymnarchus niloticus | reverse complement strand
CCTTTTCCCCCCCCCCCCCCCCCGCGACGTTTTTTCCCCCCCCCCCCCCCCCCCCCCCGCACCAGCTTGGTAGGCCCAGCTTTATGGTGTTGCCTTGACCACCCAGGACAAAGGTTACCTTTATGGTGCCCATTATCCACTGACCCTGCGATTTCAGTCCTCCTTTGGTGTGGAGGTGACCGAAACCAGCATTCTGAAAGCACCTCTTGCATGGCTTGCTTTTTTTATCTTGGCCCTGATAGCTGCCACCTTTTCAATAGCGTCAGATTATCGGCACCGATAAGGGCTTGGCCTCACAGCTCAAAGGGTGCAGCTTAATCAGCTTCTCGTACTGTCTCCCCTTTCTCATGACTTCTCTTTTGGCTGTGCTGACTCACCTGAGAGGCAAATGACCTTTTTTGTTTTCCTCCATTCCAGCAATAAACCAGAGATCTTTTGGAAGAGCCTGATCCACAGCAATATGCAGAGATTGATAAGAGGGATTTAAAAATGTGCTGAGGCGATCCATTGACATTTGAAGGCACTGAATTTGTAGAAAGGCAGCAAACATTGACTCGTTCAATATAAATCACAATTGTAAAGAATTATTTGTTTGTTAGCCAGTGGTAGGATTTAATCAGGCGTCCTATCGGACGCCAAGCCATGCACAGTCACCTCACCATCGAGCCGTCGCCAGAGTTGTGTTAAGGTGACCCTTCTTTACGGCCTTCCCTGGTTGCCCACGTTGCATTATTGCTGGTTTTCCCGGTAGGTAGCCCAAACCTCCAGCAGCCTGAAATACCTCTGGGTTCAAACCTGCAGCCTCCTTAATCACTGATATTGCATCTGTATGTTGCTATGGATACACCAGCACCGAGCCTTCTACCCTGAATTGCATGACGCCGCGGGAGCGCGTGCGTGCGAGTGTTTGATATTCTGCTGTACTCGATGCACTGCGCCCTATTGTGACGCAGCCCTCAAGGCGTTGAGGAGGCCATCCCAGCTTTTGCCCCATCAAACCTCATGCGTTTTTGTTTGTTGTGTGCTGGTCGCCGTCATGCATCACCCAAGGCCTGTTGAAGGGCCGGTCTGAGCCGCTCTCTGTTGTGCGCTAATAAAACGCCGTGGATCAGAGGAGCCTGGGTACGAGCCAAAGCGCTCTGGACGGCGCCGTTCTCCTGTGCGCCGTACCTTCACTCTCCTCCTCCACCGCCTCACCTATCAGGGCGTGATGGAGCACCGGGCCCATCCGCCCATCTGCTTTCTGTTTTGCTCAACCAGGGAGCATGTGATGGTCTCCCTTCGAAATCTGCTACTATCTGGTAACCATTCAATTTAGCATTTGCGTGTGACTCCTAACGTAATCCTAAGAACTCACCCACAAAATGATCAAACTTAGTTTATCTTCAGGCTTGACGTGGCTTATGAATATCTGATTAAAGTCCTCTGACCTTTGGTTTCATGCCGGTCTCTGTTCTACCAGTGAGCTCCCAGATTAGCATTAATATTCTGATCATCTCCATGGATCTGCCGTACACCTTTCAGCCACCCCAGTAGCCTCCAGATGTCTTGTCGCTCCACTCACATTACTGGAAGCTCATGTGGGCGAAGCCAGAACCAGTCACCAGCCATCTCCATCAGACCCTCCTGTAGTGTTCTTTCCCGTTTGGAGATGGATGATGTGGGAGCCAGCCTGCCTCCATCTGTGCATTTCCGAGTTGGAGAAAGTGTGCACCTGTTTTTTGATCAGCACTTGAATTAGATGGAAGGAGAATTATCCTACCTTTATGAGACAACAAAACAACGGCGGTGGAGGACAAATGTTTTTAATTCTGAGGAGTACAGGGTGGGCTAAAAACAGAACCTGTCTAGATATCCGTCCCATCCCACACACAGAGCTTTGTCATGTTGATGGTCTGAGCAGCTGATAATATTGAGTCTAACTAAAGTTCCAATTATCGTGGTCTTGGCGAGTTCTATTTTTCACGTTGCTGACCACACCTCCCCTGTGCTCGTCAGTGCTGCTGATCCACACTGGTGGGCCTCTCTGTTTTCAGTCTTGTATGATCAGCTGCTTGAACTTTCGATTCTAGTTCTGGCTGCTCAGTATCACTGGTTCATTGCCAAGGAAGAGGCCGTTGGTAGAGTTTTTTGTGGCAAAGCTTTGTTGCTGGAAAGCCAAGCTCAGGTCTGTTTCATGGGCATTTTAGAGTGACAGTGTTCTTCGAGAAGCCAGACCCACTTGATTTGAGCTGGCCTGAACTTAGAGTCGTCGAGAATGAAGTCTGCCAGTTTGAATAGACCACTTCTGTTGTACCTTTAATTAAGGTACTGTGCAAATTCAGAATGAGCTTTGGGGGGTGGTCATCCCACAATCACTTGTACAGAATAAACAGACGGATGTGTGGTGCCTTGTGTGACAGAACTGCGAGAAGCTTATGGCATGGATGAGGATGCATGCTGGGTAAGGAAAGCTCCGGGGCCGGTTAAACCCAGAGCAACAGGCTCGCCATGCTGGCTGCCTCGTTGGGAGGAAATTTAATGGGAAATGGTTACATTGGGAGCAGATGGACCAACTTCCTGTATCCCGGTCACGCTCGAAACCCTAGACTCCTTCAAATTTGTTCACCAGATTTACAGTCTGATAGAGCCGGGAGGGAGGGGTGTGGTGTATTCTGTTTTCTAACTGCTCGCTCCTGGTTCTGTTCCACGTTTTTCCTCCGTCAGGCCATCTTCATGATTCCCACGAACCCGCCTCCCACTTTCCGGAAGCCCGAGCTTTGGACCGACGAGTTCACGGATTTCGTGAAGAAATGTTTGGTGAAGAACCCTGAGCAGAGGGCCACGGCAACTCAACTCTTACAGGTGTGTGTGTGTGTGTGTGTGTGTGTCCTCTCTGTATATCCCTTCACCTCCCTGTGTGTGATTGCCTTGGTCAGTGTATCATTTCTGTACATCCCTGCACTTCCTTGTGCATCCCTCTTTCCCTCTGTGTGTGTCTTTCTGCACAACTTTGTTCCCTGTACATGTTACCCACTCCCCTGTCCTGGTAGCTCTGAGGCTTCAGCCCACACTGGCTGATTTCCTTAGGGTAAATCACACACGCCACCCTGTGATGCTTCAGCTGCACTATTTCCTGATTTCTGACCCACTTTGTTGAAGTAGAAAACACAGTGCGTCACGTTGCCACACACCCATGGTAGACTGTTCGTTCGAGTGCCGCATTATGTGACCTGGTGTCGTTAAATGAGGGCTGAGACCACTGAAAAATTAGGTATGTCTGATTTGCTTTTTCTAGCCCATTCCTCACTGACAGCAGTTCAGAATATGGGCCCGGCCCAGCGGCCTTTCTTCGATCTGGTTCGGAGCATTTGTGTATCCCACTTGTAGGCCAGTCTGCCCCAGCCTTTCACCATCTTTTGGCGGCAGAGGCGAGGACCGATGTTGAGCTTGGCTGCGGTTTCAGGGCACTGAAGATTGCATGCAAATTTCAGCTTGGGGGCAAATCAGACAAGCGCGATTGTGTGAAGTGCAGTGGAAGTTTGTAGCTGCCTCTTTCTGCATTATCGTGTTGTTTTTACTGGTAGAATAGCTCTGAATCTGTTTTTTGATCATGCTGATTATCTGAACAAATGTATTAACTCTGTGGTTCCCTAATTGGGTCTCTTTAAAGGTTTTAAAAGTATGGAGTTGCAGTGGAGAAAACACAGATCTAGCTTGACAGTCTGTATGTTGTATTAAGGTCTTTGGAGATCTTTTTCCACTTCGTGGTCCCTGCTCTCGGATCGAGGGGCGCCGTGTTGTCCATATTAATCAATGTTAATATGGCCTCGTTCTGGAATTGTCGACGCAGCGTGCCGTTTAAAGGAGCGTGTAGCTTGAGGCCCCGGCAAAAGCCAAAGGCCATCTCCTGGTTCATGCAGGTAGATGGAAGTTAATTCACGATCTTGGTTTTTATTGCCACCCATGGTGGTTTTCGCAATTCCATTTCTTAAGTGTTTAAAGAGTGTCGGTAAACCAGCCTGCCATAATGTCGACAGCACTCGGCATTGTGGTAGCACCGTGACTCAGGATAGAGGTACAACTCCCCTAAACGAGTCGCGCTTTGGCTGTCCAGCGTCCTGATCCTCCAGCCCTTTATTGCCTCATAGACAGCGTTGTTTACACAGAGTTTTACCTCACCTGACAAGCGGGGAGCAAATTAGGTTGTAAATCCGTCCCGACGGCCCTGTGGTTGACATGAGTGTTGATCACCGATGTACATGACCCCTGCTGTGTCCTTGTTCTCTCTTGCCTTCAGCATGCCTTCATCAAGAACGCCAAGCCGGTGTCCATCCTGCGAGACCTGATCACGGAGGCCATGGACATCAAAGCCAAGAGGCACCAGGAGCAGCAGAGAGAGCTGGAGGAGGATGAGGAAAACTCGGTGAGTGCAAAGGTCTGGCAGTGCCATGGCAATGCAACGCAACATAGGTATCACCACAGATGGAAGTATGGTCCTCCGTCCTGCGGAACTTAAAGCCCGTTCTGGCTCCCCTGCCCCATTCAATGAAGTTTTTAAGCCCAATAAAGAAACGGGCGTTTCAAAAATGCCTTCTCAGCGGGAAGATGAAATGTGTGAGAAGCCAGCCCATGTGTGTCAGGAATAACAGCCTGGCATCTAGCAGGTCAAGTCAAATTTATTTATAAAGCACATTGAAAAACAGCCAACGCTGACCAAAGTGCTGTACAGTCCTAAGATGTATAAAATCAATCACATGTATACATTAATACCTATCACAAAATACAAATTAAATACCAACACGCCCACACAAGGGCGTAAATTCATGTGTACGCAAAACTGCACGCACTTTAGGTTCACGCACACATAAGTGAGCACAGTGTAAAACAAGACAACAATAAAATAACAGAAAAATGTCTCACTTTCACCTCTGTTCATAAGCCAGCGTGAAGTAGGTTTTCAGTAATGACTTAAAAGTGATTGAGGTATATAATGCAGTAAGCTGTTCCAGAGAGAGGGGGGCAGCGACCAAAAAAGCCCAGTCACCCCTCTATTTGTACCTCGATCTTGGCACCTCTAGGAGCATCTGGTAGTCGACCTAAGCGCTGTAGTTGGGGTGTAAATCTGTAAAAGATCGGAAAGGTAAGATGCTGCCAATCCGTATAAGCATTTAAACACTAATAAAATTTTAAAATCGATTTGAAATCGGGCTGGAAGCCAATGAAGAGAAGCGAGAAGTGCTGAAATGTGGTCATAAGCAAGCCGCAGCATTCTGGACAATCTGAAGTCAATGTAAAGATGCCCGATCGATGCCTACAATACAGACTGTTGGAGTAATCAAACCAAAAAGTTATAAAAAAGCATGAGCTGCTTACAAGAAAGAAAGGCCCTAACCTTAGGTATTTATCAATTGAAAAAAGTGTGATCTGTTCATCAGATTTAAAAGTGCTCTCAAAAATCACAACTAGATTTTTGGCAAATGACCTCTTATATGATACAGGAGAACCATGATTATCATTAGGAGGAGTCAATTTCTGCGTGCCCAAATACCATTAAGCTGAAAAAAATGTATTTCCGTCCAGAATCTAATATCATTTAAGCACTCATGGATCAAGTGGGCTGAGCTGCCCTGCAATCATTTAAGTGGCAAATAAAGTTGTGTATCATCATCATAGCAATGAAAAGGAAAAAACATATTTCCTAATAATGGAACCTAGAGGCAGCATGTAAAGTGTAAAAAGGATAGGACCAAGAATGGAGCCTTGTGACATTGCCTGGCTGATGCTGAAGGACTGGGGCTCTTTATGTCATGGGGTCACAGGTCGATTCCTCAGCAGATAACCAACCTCTTCAGGCTGTGTGCTATAAATAAGCCCCAGTATGTGAGACACACAAGACTTACTGGTACTGTAATGCAAGCACACTACTGCTGTAATGTTTGTGGTTAGTGTTGCTGGAAGAGAACTGACCAGCTTTAGCCAACTCTGGTGTGATGCTTGGCTCAGTTAGGATTCGCCTGTCCTGGCCTGGTACTAGAATGATGAGTAGTTGCGAGCTGCATGGCTAAATGAGTATCAAAGCTCGGGCATGTCCTCGTGGAACATGGCTCCCCCGTCATGGAGGTTGAGTCCACGGTCGCCCAGTGATGTCTGAGAGCTGTTTTTGGCGGTGGGAGGGGGCACATATGAGGGTGTGAGGTCCAGTGGAATGGTTAAGAGAAGACCTCGGTTGCCAAGTAACCCGAAAGAAACATCTACAAACAGAGTTGTGTGCCGGTCTCACCCTCTGACGCTGGGCTATGTGTGGAAATCTCGTTCTGTTAGGTTTTTTTTTTTTTTTTTTTTTCTGTTGTCTCAAGGTGTGAAGTGAAGACCCCCACAGATGCTGGTCACCTGGGACCTTTGGTGTCTCCCCCCCTCCCCCCCCAAGAGCCTAGTGAACAGCCATATGTTCACAAGTGGTCCCTCCCCCTCGTCCCCGCTGAAGCACTCCCACATTTTTCTCTGTCTTGGACTCCAGGTGTTTCTGACAAGCCGCCTCCGCAGCGGGGATTCATGCCGATTCTGATGTTCTCCATACTTGCATTCATAACGCCAAAGTTTTGTGCAATTTGGAAATCTTTTAGATTTAATGCTGGAATAGGATACCAAATGGGACACTATTCCAGGTGTGAGACCTAAATGGCTGTAGTCACATCCGGTTTGTGTCAATATTTGGGGGTAAATGTCAACACGCCCTTTGGGGGGTGGAGTCCAGAGTGGGTTATAGCATTTTATGGCCAGGTATGACCCTTCGTGGCTGATTCGATCCCAGCCCGCTCCACAGATGTGAGGTGGAATCTGAAGACCACCAGTCTCACAGAGGCCCCTGACCTGGAAGTGGGATTAACAGACCACGGCTTCCTGTGGAAATGACCGATTTAAGGGTTAGGCCATGCCGGTTTCCGCTGCTACCAGTTCAGATGTGTGTAGCTGCCTTGTAACGTGATTCCCTCTCAGAAATAAATGAAAGCGGTTTGGAACAGCATGAAATCTTTCTAAAGAAAAACATCTGAGTGTGTAATTGGCCTTGGTCTTAATTGAGTTTCTGCCCCCCCCCCCCCCCAGCAGACAGTCGTGCATTGTGCATCCAGTGTAGCCATAATGTACCCATGTTTCCAAACGGCTGCAGTCTGCAGGATGTATGCACATTCTGCTCCCTCCCCCAGCAAAGGAGCATTGTGGGAGTGACTCCAGAGCTGAACTTGGGCCCGGTCTGGTGAGTGACTTCGCGGAAAGAAACTGCATGTTGCTGTTGGTGAGGCGTCACACTGTGCCTTCCACTTCTGACCTCGGCTTGGTGGAGCCGTTTGGGGGAACGCACACATTGAACCCATCATAAGGGGTTGTGGTCAGGACCCCCCTGCTTGACGTGGGTAGTTATGCTGGACCAGGCTAGTTTCACCACATTCATCCTTTACAGCCTCACCGCACGTCACTGGTTTGTGTTGTTTGGGCTAGTGATGGACTTCCTGTCAGCTGACTTTTCTCGCTGTTGTCGGGCTGAGTGATGGATTTGCTCCACCAGGGCGGATTCTCTCCAGAAGCTGCCCAGACTGCAGCCGCCTCCCACTGGTAGTTGCCCCTTCTAATGACTTTTAAACGCTCTTTGCAAACAGAGGCGGGAGAGCCCGGCCCTCTTGCTTCCAAAGACTGATGTTCCGTCTCCTCTGGTGGGGTGCTTCGATCATCCTGGCGGGGTGTTGTGTGCATGGAGCACCGTCAGCATGCGGTCAGGGTGATGCGGTTCTGTAGGGTCAAGCAATGAGCGAGTACTGAATCGGGACGAGTGATTATGGGATGGAAAATGGGAGTAAGGCTCTCAGTAGTGGAGAGGGGGGCTTCAGCTAAAGGCACTGTTGTAGGATTACATCCGACTTGAGCCCAGGTCTCAGAGTGATGTGAGAGAGTGATGATCTGTGTGTGGCCCGTGTTTGGAGAAAGCTCTCTGACCATGTGAACACAGGCCTGCCTTCCACCAGTCCAGCCATTAATAGCTGTTTCGTCCCTGTCATTGAATTATCTCATTGGAAAAGATGAATCATTGTGTTTTCATTGCCACTGAGTGGTCTTGGTTTGGCTGCGAGTACTCTCTGGTTCTGTTAGCATGTGGTTAAAAGTTAACCACATTCCGATGTTGACCTGATAGCTGAGTAATGTTTATTTGCCGCTGAATGGAATCTCAGAAATTCCTGTTGGGAATGCTCTCTTCAGCCTGCAACGTTTTATGCAGGTGAGAGAATGAGCCGTGAATGGTTTTCCTAGGCCTTGTGACACACAATGTGTGGTTCCCTCACTCTGCCCTTGTCGTATGTCCTGCAATCTCTGCACCCACACTGCCTCAGTGCTAACATGGAGGCATCTCTGTGTGATGTCATTGGCAGCCTCTAGTTATGGCAGGCTCATGTGGGCGTCTGTGTCTCACGGGAGAACACACGCAGTGACTTGGCCTGCCTTTCACAGGAGGAGGAGGTGGAGGTGGATTCCCACACCATGGTGAAGACCAGCTCTGAGAGCGCGGGCACCATGAGGGCTACGGGCACCATGAGCGATGGGGCGCAGACCATGATCGAGCACGGCAGCACCATGCTGGAGTCTGACCTGGGCACAATGGTGATCAACAGCGACGAAGAGGAAGAGGAGGACAGCACCATGAAGAGTAAGTGATGCAGTACCAGCCATTCCATAGCACAGAGCTGAAACCAGCCGACTTCTACCCAGTGTCACACCCAGCTAGTCTGCACCACACAGCACCAAACCAGCAGATCTCCATCCAGCACCTCACCCAGCTAGTCTGTACCACACAGCACCGAACCAGCAGACCTCCACACAGCACCGAACCAGCACACCTCCACACAGCACCGAACCAGCACACCTCCACACAGCACCGAACCAGCACACAGCACCGAACCAGCAGACCTCCACACAGCACCGAACCAGCAGACCTCCATCCAGCACCTCACCCAGCTAGTCTGTACCAAGCAGCACCGAACCAGCAGACCTCCATCCAGCACCTCACCCAGCTAGTCTGTACCAAGCAGCACCGAACCAGCAGACCTCCATCCAGCACCTCACCCAGCTAGTCTGCACCACGCAGCACCCAACCAGCAGACCTCCACACAGCACCCAACCAGCAGACCTCCACACAGCACCTCACCCAGCTAGTCTGTACCAAGCAGCACCGACCCAGCAGACCTCCACACAGCACCGAACCAGCAGACCTCCATCCAGCACCTCACCCAGCTAGTCTGTACCAAGCAGCACTGGCACAAACCTGCATTACCCACACTTTTAAAGCAGAGATTTCTGTTCTTTTGGGGAGCTGGGGGGGTGTTGGAAAGAGTATTCTCATAAATTTTAGTCAAGGAGATGTGTATTAACCATTCTGACAGGATCTTATTTTAAATAGCATAGTGATTTATGATACTCCTTTGAAATTTGGGAGAATTTGTGGGCCAAATGAAGGTGCCAGACGCCTGGTAAATCTCCCGTCCTTAAGGTTCAGTTTGGCTGGACATCTGGGATTTTATTTTGCGGGGCTGCCAAACTAGATCTCCAAAATGAGGGAGAGTTTAGAGCATCACATCTGTGGCCCTTAAATGGTTCTTCTGGGTCGTCCTGCTGTACCTTTCAAAGTCATGCATGGCTGATCCTTTGTGCTGTGCAGACGTGTGTCTTTAGAGACTGGGGCAAGAGTTTGGTACCTGCTGTTATGCTGCCATCAATGCTGGTCCTGCTGTGGTTTGCACAGCTGCCATTAGATGGCAGTGTTGCGCCATGTTTCCTGTTGGCCACCCTCCTCCCTGTTGTTTTCAGGCTGGTGTAAATTGAGCCATGGCTTGTCGATTTGGCTTTTGATTGCTTAGAAGACGGCACGTTTTCACATGTCAGGAGACTGTCTCAGCGTTGGAAGCCAGACTGGGGTTTAAAGTGTCTTGAAATCTTAGGGGGCGAGCTCCTGTCTACCAAAACTCTGACCCAGTTTTTAACTCTAACCCTGTTATGGTCTTCCTCTTTGGTAAAGCATGTGTTAAAAAGTTATTAAGATTTAATATGACGATAGCTCAGAGTTTGTGTGCTTGTGTGAAATGACCCTCTGTAGCAATTAGTCTGTCCCCAGAAGTATTATGTAACCGAAAAATTGAATAATCCCTGTCTTGTAATTTAAGAAAACAACAAAAGTTTCGCTTGAAAGAAATACCCCCCACTTATAAACCCCCCCCCCCC
>JAACJT020000110.1:7906750-7921809 GCA_009936485.2 Gymnarchus niloticus | reverse complement strand
GGGGGGCGGGTAGGCGGCGCCCGCTCCCGCCCCCGGGCCTACGGGGGGGGCCGCTCGCGCGCGGACCCCCCACCCCCCCCCCCACGGGCCTAGCAAACCCCCCCCCCCCCCCCCCCCCAGACCAGACCAGACCAGACTGGTGACTACGAATCGTCACATCCTTTGCCTTCTAGAGATTAAATGTGTCTAACCGCTCATTTTGGAGATGGATGTTTCATTGATGCCGCTTTAAGCATCACACCCTCCAGGTGCATTCTGGGAAGGTGCTTATTTTATCTTTGTCTTAATCTTGTAATTTCTTTATGGTTAATATGGAGCTTTGAAAAAAATTGCATGAATCGCACCATGGTAGACAGAACTGGTAAAGCTTCAGGTCCTATCTCTCTATCCCTGTGTCTGCGTAGCCGAAGCCCCTCAATGTTCCATCTCTCTCTATCCCTGCGTCCGCACAGTGGAAGCTCCTTCATGTCCCTGTCTCTGTATCCCTGCCCTGTGTCTGCGCAGCTGAAGAATCTGAGCTTCGAGGAGCTGCAGATGCGGCTGAGTGCGCTGGATCCTATGATGGAGCGGGAGATCGAGGAACTGCGTCAGCGCTACACGGCCAAGCGGCAGCCCATCCTGGATGCCATGGACGCCAAGAAGCGCCGGCAGCAGAACTTCTGAGGGGCGTCCGGTGGGGGGGGCTGTGCCTGTGTCCTACGGATCCCTGAAACCCGATCTCCGGGAACGAGAGTGGCCTCTGTCCAGGCCACTCCCATCGATACTGAGCCTGTGTAATTATACAAACCACACCTCCACTCTGGAAGCCCCGCCCACTACATGGGCATCAATCTCTGTGGGTGCCCTTCTTTTTTCTGTCCCACAGTTTCTGGGTTTCCCCCTAAGGAGCTGTCGCTCTTTTCCACCACTGATTCCACAGCCCTGTCAAACAGCAGTGGTTAATTTGTTTGCCAGTTCTGCGCTTTTGCTAAAGGATTGGTGTTGTGCTTTTTGTCCCTTATGAGGCACACTCCCAGACCATGGCCAGCAGCTCTACTGCATCCCAGACCCACACGCAACCTCTCTGGTTCTCGCTGGGCAAACCCCCCCCCCCCCCCCCATTGTCTGTCACCCCCAATGTTTCTGGGTGGTATGAAGCCAAGCTGTTAATAATTATGCTAATATAGTATATTTGTTATTTAAAAGAGGGATAGAATATGAAGTGTTTTGGGGGCACTGCCCACCTCTTGTTTTCCTTGTCTTACCATTAGGCTTGAATTTTTTCCCTCCATCTTTCACAGAGGTGTGAGTAGATGTGAAAGAGCTGGACTCCAGAATGTTTAAAACCAAAGAGACTCTACTGAAGGACGCACGTTGTCACGGTGATAGGAGATCGATTGGGTGCCTTAAGAAGGTTCGAAGCTCAGTCTGTGGCCATCAAAAGCACAATAGATCAACAGCGTGTGCATAGGATGAAATGTAATTGGAAACTCTTAAAAACAGAGTTTTGGTCAATATTTGGTGAAGCTTGCCTAATTCTGATTCCTCAGTATCTTTTGGGGACCAGCAGAATCATGAAAAAGGACAACTGTGCATTTCAGCCACGTTTCTGACCATCCCTGGATGTTTTTATCAGCTTAATAAAGTCTTATTCACGTTTGCTAAAAGCACGTTTTCTCCAGTACTTAAATTGTTACAAAGATGTTGACTGTTAGGTCATCACATTGTTATTCTGTGTTGTGTTCCGGGGGCCTGCTGATGCATTCTTAGCCAGCTTTTTGTTTTCCAGAATCTTCCATGTCCCAGCAGGTTAGTAATTCAGACTACGATTTGACTGTCCCGTTGTGTCTTTGCACAGATCAGTGCTGTTGCTTGCGTGTCTGTGCAGAGGAAACTCATAAGTCACTGAAGCTTGGACAGTGACCGTTTGCATCTAGAAAACCTTTTGTATGAAGATACCGATGTGAAAAATGTAGGCATCAGTATTGCTTGGATGTTGAAGATCGTTGTCCAGCAAGTTTTAGGGTCCGGATCCTGGAGTGGTTGAGTTTGCAGTCTTCTCTGTTTGAAACAGCCAGTGATCTCAGCACAGAGAGGAGGCAGAGTTAGGTCATTTGGGAAAGTTATTAGTTCACTTGGGTGCTGAACTGTCAGAGGCTTATCCGGTGCAAACGGAGGGAAGCAGATAGTGTTTTTTTGGTTCTGAGCTGTTACCTTCGTGTTGCTATATTTAGAGAGAGAATTTAAGGCTGGAAAGAAGCACACTTCGTTGAAAAGCCAGTTTATGTAAGGAAACTGACATTCGAAATCTTCCCTTATACCGAAAAGGCAGAGCTGCAGTTCCTCTATTTATTAATGTTGTTTTCGTAGCTCAGGGGATAAAGTACTGGTTTCAAATTCTCGTGTTTTGTTCTTTTGATTTTCTTGTAATCTTTTTTTTAACCAAAGCTTAGAATTGAATCTGTTTATTCATATAGTTGTAAATTTTTTTTTTTTTTCTTCTACTTTCTTGCCACTTTTTCAGTCTTTCAGAAGTCCAAGGATAAGCATAGATGGTCTCTGTAAACAGGGACCGTTCTGTGTCTCTCCTGGCTGAACCCGTGATGTTTGGCCAGAGCTCTGAAGTGTTCCGGGGAGGGCGGTGAAGATTTTAAATGAATGAATTGTAGGAAGTAGCGACCCACGCCGTAATCTTAAACGCATCAAAATGACATCGGAGGCGACTCCCCTATGAAAGCTCGCCGTTGCAGTTTTAAAGACTCTGGCTTCTCCCAGCGATCGTGTTTAACGCGCACCGATACGCGGTGGTTCCTGATTGCCAGGCTGCCTTTCTGGCCCCAGAATTTAAATCCGAGCAATGTACCAAATGTCAATTAAAATTTCCACAGTCTCAGAGCTAAAGGAATCCTGTCATTGTCTATAAGACCCATCTACATCTCATTATTGTTGTCATATTAAAAGAGTGCTTTCCGTAAGGACTAATGAATATTGGCAGTGGGGTTTGGGGTATTTTGCCTGTATTATCATGTTTAAGGAAATGCAGCTTGAATTGATTATTTGGCTGTACATCTTCTAGGGTGACATTTAACTGGCCCTTTAAAGTGGATCCCAGCTCCCTGCTGGGCGATGTCAACTACCTGTATGTTGTTTGTTTGTTTGTTTGTTTGTTTGTCCATCCTTAAATGTGGATTTCTGTCTATTCAACATTCTTGACATTCTGTATTAGCTAAACCATGGAGAAACTGTAGGTCTGTTGGCCATGGTGAAGGTATAACATGCATTAACCAAGCAAGAAAAAAGATGCTTTTTCAGTAGGTGAAGATGTTCTCTGTTCTGTGAAAATCTATTTAAACACTCTGGACTAGACCTGCTCCAGCCACAAGAATGATTAATGGCACAAAAGTTTTCTAGTTTTGTGTTATAATTTCTAATAATCTACATTTAACTTTGGAGGAAATTTAGCCAGAAAATGAGGTTTTTTTTTTTTTTTTTTTTTTTTTTTGATTCCAGCACATCTAAGAACAAAATGCAAAACCTAGTCCTTAATAAAGGTTAAGTGCTGGTATTCTGACATGTAACCAGGCCTTCTCCCTGTGTCAGTGCTGCCTGTTCTTCACAACTCCTCTCCTTGGTTTTTGGAAACTGCAGACTAGATACTACACTGACAAGGCCGTGGGAATTTTTGGAACAGATTTGTAACCTTGTACTGAACATGCATAACTTATTTTACGAAATGTATTTTCCTACGAAGCACATTAAAACCATAGCCCATTTGAGAGACGCCTCCCGGTGACGTTCTTGGTCTTGTGTCGGAAACGGTGCCTCCCGGTGTCAGTGCGCCTGCAGTGGTTCCCTAACCCGTTTTAAACTCGAGCCCAAACGATAAACCTGAAATCTACAGCTACTGGCTGCCTGGAAACTGAAGTGCCCTTTGAAGTAGGTCTGATATTTTCATGACAGAGGTTTTGTGGCTGAGATGATGGGTATGATCTCTGCACACAGTTTCTCACCGGAGGAGAAACCAGACGGACTGAAGTCAGGCAGTCGAATGGAGCCCTGTTCCTAACTGACTAATAGCACCAGCATCCTTGTGGTCTCAAGGCCTTGACCATTCAGTGCTTCTCCATGCACCTGTAGCTCTGTCTCCTTGCACTACTTCATTCACCACATTTTGTTGTGTACGAATAGAAGCTGCTGGGTACGCAAGTGACTTCGTGGCCCCGTTTCGTCACGAAAACTGTTGTCTTATGGGACAGCAACACAAAAGCCCTAATTTTTTAATCTCATGCTTGCCAAAGAAATGTTCTCACCTACTTCTTTGGTGTGAAACAAATATGGAATTGATATAGTAACGCATCTGGGGAAGATGGCTTTTGTTCAAGCCAATTAAAAGGAGCATAGCAAGTAGCGACGGGACAAATGAGGCTTCAAACCCATGGTGGGTGGGAGTTTCTCAAAAGACCAATCAATGTTGGTGTTAAATGAGGCTTTAGAACTTGTGGTGGATGTGAGCATTGATTGTTAGTTCAGGGTATTCCCACCTAAAGGAGGCTTCAGAACTCGTGGGTAGGAATATCCTGAACTGCCGACTGATGCTGGCTATGACCAGCATTGATTGGTTAGCTCAGGATACTCCCACCCACCATAGATTTTGAAGCCTCATTTGTCCCATCACTAGTTGTAGGTGCATGTCATTGTTTTGCCAATTTCCTGCAGCGGTTGTTAAATTATTGAAACGTTTTGTCTACAATTTAATATTCTCATAAAATGAAACATGACAGATAACATTCAAAAATATAGTATTTTGATACACATTCATGCACACACAAATGTATACATGTAGCCAGATACAATATACAGCAAGATCAGTGGTGTTAATTCAATACCGTTTTTATATGAATCAGCTCAGCAGCGGGTTAACAGCGCCAACTTGTCTGTGTGAAATTTACCACATATTGTGTAACATTTTCTTTGTCAAAATAAATCTAAGTCCAAACACAGACTTGTTCCATATAGATGTTTTCCCAAAACACCTTAAATTTGTTCTTATTTTTTACGTCTCAAAACAGCAGTGAAACGTCACTCTTTCACAGGAGATACACAGTACAGACATACACACGCTGATGTATGAAGACCCTAGAGGATATATGTTCATGGACAGGTGACCACGGGAGCTGGTCTCAGACACATTGGCGCGATCATTTTGTGCATTTGTATGATGGCAGCACTTTGTCTCAATTGTGGACTTGGCCGGTGTGGGTTCTGTTTTTTTTTTTTTTTTTTTTCCCCCCTTCTCACTACTTCAATTTTACTATGGTTTGGAGGGAAATGCTACAGACTGACAGTGGTTCTTACAAACATGTAAGCAAACTCACGAGTGAGCCTAGCACATGTGGAAGGTTAGTCGTGGTTGTGACTAACCAGTATGTGACAGTTAATTAGCAGACCCAGAAACACTGCATCAGGCAGCTCTTCATGCAATGCTGTATATAATATTAACAGTAATTATTCTTGTGCCTCTTCCCCATTCATAGTCAGGGTAATATCATCTGTGTCTGTTACCAGCGATGTCCTGTTCCCCTCACTTAAAAGATTCCGATTAATTTATGGACTCATTCAGACTGTGTTCACTAGGAGAGCTCCGGCTCATGTTTGATAAGCTAGCCATAAGGGATTTCACCTTGTGCGCGTAATAATTTCGCAGATTGACCGAAGGGACCTCTTTAATGCCCTCGTCAAAATCGCAGCTCCTCATGGCAATCTCTAGTTGCTTCTGCCTCTTGTAGAACTGTGAGAATTTGTTAAATATGAGTGTGATTGGAAGCACGACTACTAAAATGCCGGCTAGGATACAGGCAGACGCGGTCAACTTTCCCGCTATCGATCCCGGGACCACGTCCCCATAGCCTACGGTGGTCATGCTCACGGTTGCCCACCACCAGCAGGCGGGGATGGTGGTCAGGCCATCATTGTCCTCTTTCTCTATGGTATAAGCCATGACGGAGAAGAAGGAGACTCCGACAGCCAGGTATAGCAGCAAGAGGCCCACCTCCTTGTAGCTGTTCTTCAGTGTGGCCCCAAGGGACCGGAGTCCAGTGGAGTGACGGGCCAGCTTGAGGATGCGGAAGATCCTCATTAACCTCAGAACCTGGGCAACGCGCCCCAGGTTGGCCAGGGCCGGGCTGCTCTCTGCCACCAGGTTTATGACGAGCGTAAGGTAGAAGGGCAAAATCGACACCAGGTCAATGAGGTTCAGTGGGTGCTCGAAGAAATGAAGGAGGTCTGGGGCAACCACAAACCTAGCAATCAGTTCGAAGGTGAACCAACCGATTCCGAAATGCTCTACGGTCTCGAACCGGGGATCCTCCAGGGGCTGCCCCTCACCGTCGTACACAGTGAACTCTGTCATACTGTTCATGCACATGGTTGCGATAGAGCCCAGAACGACAAAAATGGATAACACGCTGATTATCCGACTGGCAATGGAGTACCCAGGATTGTCCAGCATCAGCCAGATCCTTCGCCTCACGCTTCCGAGTGGCTGTTTGTCAAACTTTGTTGCGTCGTTGTAAAAGTCCAAGATTTCATCAAAAGAAGAAGCCGTGCTTCCCTCCTCGCTTTTCTCGTCCCAGTCCTCTCGACCAGGCTCCATTTTCCTGCAATGATATGCATTGCTGCAGCAGGAGTCTATGAAGAACTCATTGATGCCCCAGTACTCTATTTCTTGACTAAAGGAAAAAATGCATAGCTCAGCCATGACGTGAAGCCGACCGGTATTATAAAAATTTAAGACGTAGGGGAACAGCGCCGGATTTCTGTCGAAGTAGAACTCCTTCTCCATGTCATCATAATCGTCGCACAGTTCTAAAATCGATTCCTTGGACTGGCAACGCAACAAACGAGCCAGTCGTGTCTCGGGGAATCGAGACAACATATTGGACAGGAGTCTCTTTTTGAATCCTCCGACGTTTATGCGTATTGCATTGTCCTCAGAATAAGATGCGCTCAGCTCCTCTAGACTCTGTCCAGTCATGTTGAGAGTGTGGTGTTCAGATACGAAGGTAACAGGTCCTCTTTGGTTTTTTTCTTTTTTTTTTAAAAAAAAAGACAAAATTATCATTTTGAAATTACGGTTAGGAACATTTCAATAACTGTTTATAACATGGTGTAAGCACAACAGAAGAAGGAATGAGGAGCGAATCCGTCAACTGTTTCATTTTCTGCCGCCCTTTTCTTAACCGTTCATACGCAAAATATTCTTTCTGTGCATTGTTACAATGGCAATATCCAAATACAATATCATTAAAAGAATGTCTTTTTTAATATAAAATAGCATTCCCTTTCTGTGAATTAGACTTTTCAACACACATCTATAGTACGCACGATTTTTTTTTTCGATACCACCTGGAATATAGTTATTTAAAATAGATTTGATTACAGCGTTTAACGTTTTAATTATTAACGAATATGACGGAGGGGAGGGGGGGACATTAGAATTAATCCCTCAACTGTGAAAATGTTACGCGACTTGAGGAGGGAAACGCCGAAGTGCATACTTACTGATTGTAGGGATGGTGTCACAGTCCTCCTGTATGTAGGCAGCCTGCCACCTCCATCAGCTCCGAGGGACGAGCCGTGGAACTTGTGGATCCTCCGTGTGTCTCGTCTCTGACTCCAGGTCGTAGTTAAAAGGTAACGCCTGATGTCCGTGTACCTTATAAACGCACATGAAGGGGGTTCCCGGCATCCAACGCGATGCTTGTCTCCAGACAAGATTCCCCCCGGTGCTCTTTGATTATCCTTTCACACCATCAAAGAATATTCGCCACCACCGGGGAGTATGCGGCGTGCTGCGTGCCCCGAGCCTCCGTCACCGGGGGACTTCCAGGAATTCCGTGCGGGGTTTGCCGTGTCGGTCCGATCCTGCAGGCGTGAGTGTGTGTGGCACCTCCGGGGTGCTGAAAGGACAGCGCCGACCCGGCGATCACGAAATACCTCAGCGTGCGAGAAGAGGCGTGTGCCATCAGCAGCCCCCCGAGTGCAGTGACGGAGCATCCCTAGTCAGATACAAAGGAAACAGATCAGATGAATCCTGGACACGATCATGCTGAAAACGACGGGTATAACAAGCATTTTACACATTGGAGAATGACGCAGTGCATTGCATTGTCTCTCCATGAGCACACAAGGTGACACCTTATTACACATGTCTAATTGATTAGGAGGTCCTACAGTTCAGCAGCTTAATGCGTGGCGGCAAAGTTGTTTTCTCCGCGCGGCTTGCAATAAACATTGTTGACGACGTTTAATTCGTTTATTTGCTCTTCGCCTTGTTTACAGTAATGAACACCTTGCATAATGATTGCATAATCTTGCCAATGGCTTTTTATTGGCAGATATGAACGCAGCCATTGACCACTTGGTAGCAAACCAAACTAGGCGCTATAGATGAATCAATCTTGTTGGGTTAAAGTTTTTTACATTTGCTTTTGTATTTTGATATTGTAGCGACCAAGAGTTTACTAAAACTTTACTAAAATGAACTGTAATTAATCCAGGTAATTAAAAAATGATGTAAACAAAATTCAAATCTTGATAGTGAATGGTTTCTAATAAAGACCAAATGTTGAATTTTATAAATAAGTAGGATTTATTGATATAACCACCAGATGCTCTGTGGCCATAAAAGGCATGCAGTTGCGAATTGTAAATGAGTTTAGGTATTCTTCACAATTTTATTATTATTTGGATAAGCAGTAAGTTTTATTGTTCCAATTTTGGACCTTTCTGATCCATGTTTTTAGTTCGATGCTCAGCTTGATTAAGGCCAAAGTAAAAAAGATACCTTGTAAAAGCACTCAAATAGAGTAGATTCCCTCTGGGCCATGAGCCAGTGACCTTCAGGTTAGGAGGTTGTGGTCTTAACCACCTGCACTACCCAGTGTTGAGTGTTTTATTAGCCTCAAAGGGCAATTGTTGTAATTACTTGACAAGGCACCTTTGTAAATCTATTGTGTTTGCTAGCAGGGATTGTATAAGGAATCAATATGAGAGAATTACACACTCAGAGCACTCAAAGCTGAAACCATTTGACTCTGGACACCATCCGACTTGTCCCAAGCAAATGGTATTACCAACACACCATCAGTAATAATCTCTGAGTGCCTCTTGTTGTGTTGATGTTTGTGTTTAGGTACTGCCTGTCATCTTCTCACTTTAGCGTATGACAGTCGATCCTCGTGGTTGAAACTGTACGTTTTAATATTTGTTTTTCAAGCTTGGGAAATTTGTCTTGACTTTAATAAATGCCACCTTCATAAATCAGCACTGACAGATTTGGTTGGTCACTGAGCTCCTCACTGAATGTGATTGTGAGCTTCACTGAGGGCGTGTTGCACAAACACCTGCCAAGTCAGTATGCTCCTTGGGGACTTGCTGACATTCTCCTTGTAGTCAGAATGACACTTTTTTTTAAAATATGAACCACGTAAGCCAAGGCCAAATAAAATTTCAACCTTCTCCATCCATCTTTAAAATCACTTATTCCTGTCAGGGAGACACCTAGAATCCATCCTAAGCAATAAGTCTGGGCTACACCCTGGACAGGATATCAAGCCATCATCGGGCATGTACAATTACGTAGCCTAAGTGCACACCTCTAGACTGTGAGAGGACACCAGAATACACAGAGGGGGCTCATCAGGCACCAGGAGAACATGCAAACTCCACCCACATACAGCAGAGATTGCATTCAAACTCCCAGGCTTGGAGGTGTAAAGCAACCATGTTAACCACTGAGCCACCATGTCCATGCATGTACCTGAGGTGGTCCTGTTAATGGCAGAGAATTTCATTTTTGACTATCCCAGGTGTTTTCTCTGTTAGCCTTCATGAGCTTTCCAGATGATAGCACGTTTACATTTTTTGTGAAGTTTCGTGCATGTACATTTGAAGAAGATTCTGATCTATTGCTTGTTTTGTTTTGTACAGAATTTGATTTCAGCCATACAAATAATCACTGTGCTCCTTAAATGTCATCAGAATCTCATTTTGGAAGGCCCTCATTCGGGATGGTGACATGGCAACAAAGCTGCCGTTATTATTCAGATGCTCCTGTGACTGACAAAGCTAATGCTTTATGGGCATCAGCCACGCCATATGCGTGCATGTTGACAGGAGCAGGTGCCAGCAACGGGGCCTGTCTCACTGCCCATGCTCCACCTCCCCCCTACTAATGGAAGACAACCCCTGGGGGTGATGAAGCATGACTCGCCTTTCCAATTCTCTGTATGGGGTGAGGGGGGTTATGTTGATGTTTCTCAGTTTGCAAGGGATCAAGGGTGAACCATGTCCTTTTAAGAGCAGAAATCATATCACAGCACAAAATAAAAGTCAAGGGAAGCCAAGACAATTTCTTTTTAATTAACAAACAAAAACCGCTTCAAGCTGAAGCCAGGATCTCCTGCCAAACATCTGAAATCTGATTACAGCTACTGACAACAGGGTTTTGTAATGTAATTGATTTAAATTATAATTAATGCAAGAGAGCAATCGTTATAGATTCCCCATGTTGTTTTGAAGTGTTTACTTTGTTCTAGCATTTCTCTTTCATGTTTTTTTTTTCGCAGTGATAAATCTTATCTTAAATATTATAGGTTGAAAATGGTCTGGTAGGTATAAATGCGCAGCTTTCGCCGAACTGTATTTTGTCCTTGAGCCTTCTTACATATAACGAAAACGAATGCGTGTCAGCAATGGGTGTGTCTTTTTTGAAGCCTTTTTGTTTCCTCGCACTTCATTTCCATAGTAACGTATTCATTCCTGCGATCTATGGCTCGTCACCGGCCCCGAAAGCCAAAGGCTTTGCTTCCGTTTGTCCCCGAAGAGCCGACTTCTCAGGACTGATTTCTGTTCTGTGGTTGTTGAAGGAGCCCCAGTGTTGTCTGTCCTGATCCCAGGGTTTCTGAAGACCAGCCACGCTAACACCTGCGCCACGTGGTCCTTCTCACCCTGGCAACGGCAGCGCCTCTCGCGGAAGGATCAGCTGGCGATGACGTCATCGAAACGTACGCATTTCAAGTTTGCTTTGCAAGTTGCGCTGATACCGAGATCATGCTGTCGTTCTCTTGCCATTTCCAGTTTGAGTCAAGGCTGTCCTTTGTTTTGATTACATGCTTATTTCATCGACTGCCTTCCGAAGGATACATTAAGCGCTGAGTTTTCGTCATCTGAGTATTATTTTCCTCCGTCGTCTGTCAACAGCTTTGATATCACTGAAAGGAATGTAGCTTAAAGTGGGCCAACTAGAGTTTTTGAAGCCACGTCTCTGTCTTGGCCGGCAACTGTGATTTGTTCCTGGTATCTATTCAGAAAACATTGCTGCATCTTTCATTCCTTGAAACTGGCTCCAACATTCAATCCTCAGAGTGGCCAGAAAATAGTTCAGAGTAGAAGAGCTCAGTGTTATGCACACATTTTCTCACAGAACATAACGTGAGATGTTAAATATGCCCATGGCGAAGTCTTGCCGCTGTGTATGGAAAGGTGGTTTCCAGTGGTAGGTCGGGAACAGTGGATAAAGAGAATTCAATGCATAAATCTCAACCTCGTTGTGCTTGCCTGAAATGAGCAACCGTGTCTCCAACATACCTAATGTTTGTATTTTTTTAAGGGGGGATTTTATACGGCAATAAAATAAATCCTGTTGTTAAATTACATTCACAGGGCATTGTTATTGATTAGGGTGGACTTTAACTGCACCATAAGCTGGGATCACCGATCAGGAAAATGTTGGACACACCCTTGATCCACGGGAAGGGAATACTGTATACTCATATCCAGTCAGGTGGCTTTAAGAGCTGAATATATTACTGCAGTGCTCAAGGTATTTACTCTTCAATGTCTGCTATAAATTATGTACTTGAAAACTCAAGCGGGGTTAATAAAATTTAAGTCATGGAGTCCCTTTGCTCCTTAATTCAATTTCCAGAAGTCTTGTTAAAAAGATTTAGGATGCCTGAAACAATGTGCACTTCAACACAGATATACAGACTCAAAATTAGGGATGCAAGTTCACTGTGTGAAAAAGCTAAAGAATGCATTGTTTTCTCTAATTTCCTCCCGTCTCTTCAAATGATTTTTCTCGACTTGCCCTTTTAACTCTTCTTAATCGCATCTCTTGCCAAAAGGTCAGCAAGGTGGCCGCTTCTCTGTTTGCCTCCTCATTAGGTATGAGACCTGTCAGTCTCCAGGAGAGGTATCCCTCCCACCTCCACATTCCCATGGCACCCGAGGTGTGGGCGTGATCACGGTGGTGCCTGTGGTAGAACAAAGCGCGGGCGTCTGAAAAGGAGCCACATCCATCACTTTGCCGCCACCGTCCGCCTCTCTCCCTCGGTAATACTGACGGCATCCATAAGCAGTGTCACTGCCATTGTCACTCGTCTTCCCCAGCCAAAAACGTTGGGAGTTCAGGCCCAATGCAAGGTGTCACCGGGATGTTCCATGACGTAGCAGGAGGTGGATTGTCACCGTACGCTATGATCTGAACACCTGCTGAGAGCTCACATCAGACAAGGTAGAAGTAGAAACTCAGGCATGTTACGTGAATATTTCTGTGAGATGTCAGGGGATTTCTGCTGCTGTCCTTAGCCAATAAGAAAACTGGCAAATAAATTTTAAACTATCCCACTTTTTCATCACCACCCCGTATAGGATTAGAGTGTAGCGCTGTTGTCTCACACTTCCAGGTTTGGGGTTTGAATCCCACCTCAGCTTTGTTTGTTTGTATGTGTGTGTGTGTGTGTGTGTGTGTGGAGTTTCTGTAGTCTCCTTGTGTTTGTGTTTTTCCTCCACACACTCCAAAGACATGCCGTTAAGCTAACTAGCATCTCTAAATTGCTCATCTTGTGTGCATGTTGCACTAGAATGGCCTGGCCTCCTGTCCACCGTCTACCCCTACCTGCCATGGATAAGCTCCAGGTTGTCCTTCACCAGGATAAGATGCTGGAAGATGGATGGGCGATTTGCTCCATAACCTGCCAAATAAACAGTTAAATGTAAGGCCTTATGAAAAACAATCAAAACATCTACTTGCGTGCTAAAGTGAGCATCTATGAAAAGACACTTTATGTCTGAAGTGTGTTAGATAGTAATCGACAGGAATCTAATGTAATAGTTGGTTTAGTGGGTACTCAGTCATTTCCCCAGTCCACCCAGGGAATTGGCTTAACAGAAACCTGTAGAAACACAGAGAAAATCTAATACCAATTCATTTTTCATAGAGCTAAAGTATTATTTCATAAGCTGCTGACAGGCTGAATCACAGTGTTTCTCTTTCTAGACAGATATATTGAGGGCTCTTTATATTTCTACCCTATAGCTATATATGAAATATTGATAAGAGCATCAATCAAGGTACCTCTTGACTGTAGTGATTTTTCCCTAACTGACCACCAGAGGGCAATATGAAAATGTTGCTCATCCAAATCTTAGTTATACGTCAGGTGATTCTAATTTCAAAGCTATATTTTTTTAAAAACCATTTTAATGCTGAAATGTTTCACTAAAAGCTCCTTCCTAATTAACTTCTAATAATTATTACTACCTGGACCCTTGTCTTGACCTACAAACCTCTCCCTTCTACTGTCCTCCTCGTGCCCTCCAAGCGTTTGAGTCGTTGATGTTGCACTTAACAGTGCAATGCTTAAACTGCCATGAGCCTGCTGGAATTTTCCGTGTTTGACCAGTGAAATAGCTACATTCACTGAATGTATGTTCAGTACGACTTTAATATATATAAAACTTCAGTATCTATGAACAAGTAACCAATTCCATTCATTGTAATTCACTTTGTTACTCACAACATTGATTTTGTTTACGTCAGGTCAGTTCTTTCTCTTGCAATTTACCTTGATGCCAGCATTGTTCATGTTGTCACCACAAAACAAATTAAGTTTTTCCCCATTTAGGCGATCTTCATCAACTCATCTCAATTCTCTGAGTGGCTGCGTCACCCGCAGCTGTGTGGCTCTTTGTGCGCATAAATTAAATTGGTTCATCAGAGCGATTTAGACTCTCTGCATCTCATCAGGCTGTCTTCAAGGCAATTACCCCTCTCCAGAGAGCTCGCCAGCTTGTAATGCCCCCTGTACAAAATCGGATATCTGGTACCAAAAGATCTAATTATCTCAACTGTATCAGTTACAGTCTACTTTAATATGGCATATGCATCCACACGTCGCAGCATGAGTACTGAAGAATCTTTAAGACTTTACCAGGACCATTATGGTTTGATGTTACTGCCCCTTTTTCCATTGGCTAAAGTATCTCAGGAGCCTGGGGAGGATTGTGGGAAATTGGAAGCATAGGGAATGTGAGTCACTATAATCTCTATGGCCACACCGTGATGAGACATTTGCCAATGATTTGCCCCTGGTGTTTGTTGTGAATAAAATAATCTCTCTCTCTCCAACTTAATAATAATTCACCCCAGGTGTGTCTCAGTTCCTTTCCTTTATTGTGTGCCAAGGGTGCACAGACACAATCAGACTTCAGGCTGAAATGAAACAGGGAATCGTCTCTCCCATTTCTCAAGTTATTGTTACATTTTTCTCCCTCTCATGCTTTGGTTAACACTTTCCAGGGTTTCTAGCACCTGGCCTCTCCTTATCTAAGAACATTAGTTTGTTTTCACTGCCAGTTTTTATTATCTTGGTTAAGCCCTGGTCCCTCTCCCAACAGTGGGTGAGAGACTTCAAGGATTTGATAACGTCCGGCTGGCAGTGTGTTTTCTCTTTGCTCGGGCCTAATGGACTACGTTTTACCGTGTGCCTTTTATTCTGTGGTGCGAATATTTGTATAAGCGATATATTTCTGAACTTTTAGCTAAGCTCTAGGTTTATTTTCTGTATCATTGGGAAAACATCCCCCATGAACCACTTACATATTTTTTACAAGCCTTGTCCTCCCCTATATACAGTATATGTATGTTCTCGTGCAAATCAAAGTGAGATATATGGAAACACGTTTCAATATACTTATATGAAATTATACTAATGACAAATAAATGAGATGGTGAT
>JAACJT020000110.1:7882749-7906650 GCA_009936485.2 Gymnarchus niloticus | reverse complement strand
CAGTGCTCCAGGCCTTCATCCCTGCTAATCTCTCAAGGCAGCTCATTTCGACCACAAGGTGAACCTACCATGAACCACTCTTTATTCAGTCAGGCTGTACTGATAGCATAAGCATTAATACAGTTTGCAATTTTTTAAGCAGGTATGATTTTTTTTCCCACATGTTGTGTAAAGGAAGCACACACTTTATAGTTGTGTTGAATGTGCATATCTCTGGGAGCAATTGATTGCAATCATTGTGTTGTTGTTATTGAAATTAAATGACATGTGCCAGTGTTTGAATTTTCTGTTTTATTTGATTGAATTATTCGTTGCCTGTGTTTATACATTGACTGAATTTTATCATTTTGTTGTTGTGACTTGTTGTAAGTCTATTATATATATATATATATATATATATATATATATGTAATGACTGCACAGATGGACCCAAGTGCGGAGTACAAACTTTTAATCATGAGGCAAAAGGATCATCAAACAAGCAGGGTCAAGAGCCAGAATCTGAGATAATATGGGTACTGAGATAATACGGATATGGGTAATCCAAACTTGTAATCTTTGGCACACGCGAAGGTCCAAATTCACAAATCTCAGGCAGAATAACAAAAACCAGATCCAAGTCATTCAGCAAAAATCGAGTTGAGGGAGTAGGCAGAATTCATGCACGGGTTCCGCTGATTACTAACACAAGTGCTCAGGATGGTGAAGAACACGTAACACCTGGCAACTAGTTGCTGATTTGCAAGGCACAGTTTGTATAATCGCTGTTAATGGGCTGCAAGTGTTCAATACTCGGGAGAGGGGGACGACGAGCTGGGCGTGGCTGGCTTGCTGTGGGCGTGACAGTATGTATCTGGGCTAATGTGTTTTTTATGGATATTGAATAAAAGTATAAAAAATAATCTCTCTGACACCCTTGCCCATTGTGTTCTCTACCACATTCTTGAATAAAATTAAGGATTGATTTATAAAATCAGTAAAAATCTGGGAAACTGAGTTGGCTAAGCTAAATGGTAATTATGCTTGTGTAATATATTTATAAACATGTATGTATACCAGCCATAGTACTGGGTGTTGCTCGGGATGTTGTTCGAGGGGTGACCCCCACTTAGTAAGCATACCGGGGGTCAAAAGTTTCGGTCAAGACATAGTCTACGGTCTTCCCCCAGTCAAATGGGATATCTGTGAAAACTTCACTGCAGATTGGGCCAATGTTGTGGATTTGTATACCAGACAAACAGACAGCTTTATATATTAAATATATGTACACAGTACATGTATGTATATAATAGTTACAATAGCTCCAGATCTACTGGCACCCTTGATGAAGATAAGCAGAACATCCATCCTTTTGTCAGTCCATCCGTCAGTCCATCCATCCATCCATGGGGAACCTGAAGCCTGTCTCAGAAAGCGTAGGACAGGTGACACCTTGCACAGTGTGCCAGCTCTGCCGGAGATCACGTGTTCCAGTGACTTATGGACACTGCTCTACCCACAGAGAGCCAGGAATTAAGCCCACATCCTTGGTGGGTTTCCCAGTGTGTGGAATATGCATTATTACTGGTTCAGTGGAATAAAGCAGAATGAAACATTTCTGAAGTTAAACAGACTTGTTTCGTGGAGGAATACCCCAGCTATGGGGCCTTTGTGACCTGGGACTGGCTCCAGGCCCCTCGGACCCTGACCAATACAAGTTGTTAGAAAATGGGCAGATGGATGTTGTACAGTTATTTCCAAAAAAAAAAAAATCGTCACAATTATTAGCACCTGTGCTCAGTGGAAACTCCTTGCCAGGAATGAATACGTTACCAGGCTGGAAAGCACATTCGGCGTGTTTACCTTTGACCCTGCTGAACAAGGAACCCAAGCCTGGAACAACACTCCTGTTCTTCAGGACAAAATGTCAGTACAGGCTAAACCTCATTTAATTTCCTTTATAAGAATCTTTATGGGTGCGATTCGTTTAGAGATTTTTACATTTAAACTAGAAAAACCTCTTTGCCCAGGTGCTTTAAAATACAAGAATATAATATTTTCCATATATTTGAGCATTACTGTTATATTTTGAATAGTCTTTTTTGCTCAGTTCTTATAATAGTATTCCCTTCTCATTACCTTAAGGCTAATTTTTAACTAGCAGAGTATTTCCTGGAGTCTTTGTAGTTGGGCATCATTCTGGAAGACCATCAGTCATTATCTAACAATAACAAAGTAACATACAAAATAATCACATTAATATTGGAGACCTACAGATATTACAATAAGCAGATAATACTTATAACTTGTCTTCAATATAGTATTATAGTTTTGGAAGCTTTGTTATTCAAAGGTCTTCATCTTTTTTGCACAGAGGCAAACCAGCATTCTACATTGAAAGACAACCATTTAAAATTAGATTTTGACTTCAGCAGTCTGACTTCATGAATATAAACTTTCCACTGAAGAAAGAGAAGTTGAAGGACAATATTAACATAAATATTTGCTCCAATATCTAAAACAAATATGCAGTAAGAAAATTGCAACACCATGTAAGAACATAAAATAACTGAAGATGGGAAATCTCTCCTGAAATGTGTTTAACATTTTATTTGTAGTGATGGGACAACCGAGGCTGCAGAACCTTTGGTGGGTGGGAGTATCATGAACTAACCAATCAATACAAGCCACCACGGGTTTTGAAGCCTCATTTGCCCCCGTCAGTACTGAATTGTGTCAGATGAACACATGATACGAGACTAAAATTAACTGGCATGTAAATAATGTAAATTTTATTTATCTCACAAGGATAAAGCCAATCTTAAATAACAAAACACAGATGGTTAGTTTTTTATTTTATTGTTGTGACAAAGTATTTGTATTTATGTTAGAAAGCATGACTTCTTTTCCAAGCGTTATGATGTTTTCCAAGGAACTGGCTCTCCTAAATATGTCTAAGATGAAATAACTCTAGTGGAATTACAGGCTTGGTTTAATCAAGACTTCCCGGTTAAAAACAAGAATATGCAGAAGTGTCTATCAATACTCTTAGGTCTAAGAGAAAGCTTTTACGTGTGTAATACTTCAAGTATACAATGCTTACAATAACTGATGATGAATAACTTGGATATGTATGTTCTGAAAACTCGTATCACAGTAATATATGCAGTTTAATTAATATTTCCACTTGTCTATAATACGCAGTGTGCCCTGACTGTATCCTTATGTCACAAGCTACAGTGTATGCCAACACTGTGCCAACACTGTGCCACTCCCCAGGCTGACGTACAGCCGGCACATTCTCACCTGTTCTCAGCCTGTGTCAAGGCCAAACACCCAGGAAGTGAAAGAGGACATTTCTGCATCAGCCACACTTTACACAATGCGTGTTCTTTACCCCCCCATCTTCAGTAAAGAACAAAGAGCGGAACTATTAAGGATGTCTTCTTGGTGAAGGATCCGCAGCCGGAGGATCGCCAGCAGACATGGAGAATGCGACTCTGGAGCGTCTGTCTGCGCAGACGGGGAGCAGGGATGGTCGCTCCTATGAGGTACGGGACCTCATGGGGCTTTTCCCACGTTGGTCATGCGTTTGTTTAGACGGAAAAAGCTTATAATATATGCTTATGGTGCGTTATATTTAAGATCGCAAACACTACTAAAAGACTTCTAAATGTCTGTCCATTAAAACTTAGTTTTAGGAGTGAAATCGTACTTTTTCCGCCCTCCGTGGCCGCAGGTGTCCTTTCTGAACATTCAGTGATGTAGGTGTACTTTTAAAAAAGCAAAACGAACGTATCAGTTTTTTTTTCTGAATCTGATACATTTTTATTATTCACATAACGCTCTACTTAAGTGCTTCGTTTGTAAATGTTCACAAACCCTGCTGTTTATTTATCTGTTTATACGACGGAAAACCCATGTGTTACTACCTGGTGTTAATGCTTTTACATAGGAGGAGGTAATCTGTTGATATTAATAAGAGTAAATCCGTTTTTATTGGTTCTCTGTCCGAAATGGAGCGTCGGAATGTTCGAAACAGCACGCAGTAGCTTCATGCACCCATCCAAATAGTCATGGGGAACATTTGGCTAGGGTTCTTGGAACAGAGCCTGAACATCATCAAAGCAGCTTTCCTAACTGTCCTCAGCAAACTCTTCCCACATGAGTCTACATGTGAACTTTAACCATTAGTCCACCGTGAAACATACAACCATATTCTTCCAAAACACCCATGTATTTGGTGATCAATATGCATTATACTTATTCAAAGTATGATGAAATAGCCATGTAATTGTTTAATGGGTATCTCACTAAACATTAGTACTCATCCAAAGTCCACAGATCCATTGAAGGAAGGGATTTTTTTTTTGTGTTCTAAGACCCCGTATTTAGTGTGTTTGGGTTGTGGTGATGAAAAAACAGTTTGCCAGGTCATGATGCAGAGCAAGGCAGGCAGGATGAAGGGCTTAGTGAATTTGTTCTTGAGCAATATTTTGTAACTTTAACAACCCATGAGAGGATTATTAATGAGAAGGAAATGCTGAAGCAAGTGTGACAGAGTTCCAATGTATCACAAAGTGAATGGCTAACACATCATTATCTGGGCCCAGCTGGATAACGATCTTAATATCACAGTTTAACAGTTCAGTCTTTGGCAAAAACCGCTTGGGGAGGCATTCTGCATTTTCACTCTTCAAGGGATCATGAGAAACTGACCTAAAACATAAGGCATTGAATCATTTTGGAGGGAAACCTTGACTGCGAAGCGAAACTTAATTACGGCCCAGATTCCTGTAAGTTGCTTGCAGAAGGAATGGAGTTCTTCCTTGCTTGGCAGGATGAGTTCCTGAAACACAGCTACTACAGCTCAAGCACTGGACCTCAGTAGATGTTACAGAAATCCATCATCCCCTTTGTAATATTACGGTGGTGTTTATATTACTCTCATCTCCACTGTTTTTTTAAACTTGTAATTGCGTTCAGCTGTTTGTGGTTGAATGTGCCTACTTAATAAGTTTTCTTTTTAATTTGATATTGCAGCCATCAGAAATGGCAGTGGTGTGGATGTTCTAATCCCAGGGTATTAAATATCTTGTTAGCCCCACACCATCGCTGTCTTTGGCAATGGGAAGTGATTGTTGATGTCTTGGACGTTGACTTGACTTGTGGCCAATGTGTATCATGTTCCTGTGCAGAGAGGAATGCTTTTCAGTGAATTCTTCAGCAGTGTGGACTCCATGTTGGCTGATTTTAGGAAGTAACTGTTTCGGAGAAACACTTTCTGTGAAGGTGGTGTTGGCATCTCTGTGCTCTTTACACCTTCGACAAATGAGCACATTTTTGTCATGGAAACCACAACACAGGTCTCTGACACAAACACATTCTCCTCTGGTTCTTGATGAAATCAGACTGAAACGCTCTGGAAATTGTCCAGAATTGCAAACATTTTCAAGCTGCAAGTGTTTACTTTGTATTTGCCGTGTTGTTCATTTATTCACTGGAGTCTATAGAAAACGATTGGGATTTTTGGGCCGTTTTCAGAGTTCCAAAGCATAATATGTCACCAAGTGCTGGTGGTTCGGTACCCCAAACCCGATGGGCGTATGAAACAAAGGATCAGTGAGCTGGAGCTTTGAGAATGGGAGCTCTGTCGCAAGACACAGCTGTTTGTTTCGATTCAGCTCCCCCCGCCCTGTCAAACCACTCCCCAATGCCTCAGCCCATTCCAGCAACAGATTACCATTGTCACTCTACAAAAAGACGTCCTGTCCCACAGCCGCCCTCAGAAGGATGGCTGGTGTCTTACTACTGAGTTTCAATCTTAGTCTCCAAGTCTTCTGGATCTCTGGAAGGAAAGAAGAAAAAAAAATAATAACGCCCAATGGAAAGACCTTGGTGCTTTTGTTGAGGCATTTCACTTGTGCTGGTGGAAAACCTTCAGATACAAAGCATCTTTGAAAGATCTCGCTTCTCAGAATATTACCAAAGAGACACTTTTGAGGTCACTGGGAGATCTTCGAATTGTATCCCCTTCGGCGGTGATTGTGATTGCAGCTTCAGTTCACCAAAGGGAAACTGGCCTTTAATATTCTGAGTTTTCTATTTTAATAGATGCCAATTTTACTATAGAACTGCAAAGCATAAAATAGCGTGTGAGATTTAAATGTTTGTTTGGCTGACCAACTCAATCAGTGACCAATCTAGTAAGCTGTATTTATTTATAGTTTAATTTTTGTTTTCCTGTCATTTTTCAGCTCTTTCTACATCGATAGCTGGGTCCAGTAACAGTTTTGTTTGATAAAGGCGTGTATGTGATATGCGTACAGTAAAACAAGTACATTGCAACACAGTGTACTGTGTACATTTCATCAGAATGGCTGTTTTGGGGTTCTCCACCTCATTAAGTGCGGAGAAACTGTATTGACACTTAGTTTTCTGTTGCTTGTGCTTTGTCATTTCACTCGTGAATTGGACAGTTGGCGGTGTGACACTCAGTATAATCTCCCGTCTTACACAGTCTGAGAACAGGAAACAGGAAGTTGTTTGTTTTTTTTATTTTGCCCTATTCGGGATGTACGGAATGGATTCGCTTGTGTCGCACTCGTGTCAGGACGTGAAAGCCTTGATTTGTTACAGTTCCTTGAATGAACTAAGTTGGAAGCATTGTGATGTCACTTAGGAACCGCAAGTACTGTATCTAGGTACAAGCATGGACGAGTGATTGGGTGATCATGGGTGTTGAATTCTGTGATTGCTTTGTGCTGTCTGGGCCATTGTGACTAAGTGATGAGTCGGTAATGTATATGTAAGACCCTATATATGTAATATGTAATATATAGGGTCTTAACGAGGTTAGATTAGATCATGATGTTGCATTACATATTTCAGAATAACTGTTAATGGCCCCTTTATGCAAATTAATTTCATACTTTAATTGGATTTGGTAAATTTGTGCCATCCGGATATTTACTTAATTGAGTGATGGAATATTCCTAATTAACTAATTGTTCAGAGGATATACTGTAGCTTATTAAGTAATGTTGGCAATTAACTTATTAATCATGATTGCATTTAGAAGTGTCTTGTTGTTTAAAGGCCAAATCAGAGATTTCCTTATGGGTTTATCAGGTCAACTCCAAATGTCTTTCTAAGAACACTCAGAACTGTGACACTAAGACTAGTTTATGGTCAAATAAACTCTGTCATTCATGTGCCCGTGTGTGTGTTTATTAATGCCATGTTGTTGTTTTGATGGCTTCTGATGTCCCAGAGAATTATTTTCAGAAATTCTGGCAGTGTGACACATTATGGGATTTGCAGCCCTGGCTGGGGTTAAGCTTCAAATTAAAATGGTCCATTAGAATTTCGCGAGAAATATCAGAGAGGGAATTCTCTCAGTGGTGTCTCCACTGTGACAATTTAATTTGTCTGGATCAGTTTGCCACAGATTCCTCCCGCTTCTCCTGTTGAGGGAAATTGTGTAATTCCATATTTCACTTATCTGAATGTTTTGATGGTTTCCATGACTGGAGAAAAACGTTCTTGCAAACACTATGAAGAATTGATGAAAACATTAGCTCTTAATGATGATAATGATGATAATTGACGATAATTTTTTCCTAAAGGCTGTTTGTAGGACAGAAACACCGCTTGAGCCTTTCAGACACAGACCTTCCCATTTTCCACAGTATCTGTGGTCGTGTATTAAAGTGTAAAGTCTCTAAGCTTTGAGCCTTCCCTGTGTAGAGTTCAAGATGAGCGGATTCTGTCCAGAGGACTTGACTTTTGGCTGCCGTGCTAACATGCTGCGCTAGGCTGGACGGTGAGCTTGGTTTTCCGTGGCATTCCTGCTCAGCCAGCTTTTGCGTCTCCATGCTAATGGCAGTTGTGTGTTTGTGCCCCAAGCCTCAGCTTTGTTGCTGCCTTGAGTGCTGATGACTTGCCTCTGAAATGCCTTGATTATTTATTGTTGCTTGGCTCTCCCTATCTTGAATTAGCTCCCTGCCCAAAGTCTTGCCCTGCCTTTTGCCCTGTGTTCCTTGGGATCAGCTCCAGGTTCCCCGTGACCCTGCAAAAGCTGTTGGAAGAGGGATGGTCTGATGTTGGTCTCTGGCCACATTGAGCTTGGTTGTGGGTCATCCTCACAGTTCATCTCAACTTCAGTTTCCCAGTCTGTAATGACAACTCCGGGGTGGCGAGTTCACCCATAGAGCCCGTAGTCTTACTCTGGCTGACAAGGTCTGTCGGCGAGCCATCATTTGCTGTGTGCAATGAATTCATTCACGCTTGTTGTGGGAAATTATAAAGCAGAACATCATCAATGTGGGCAGAAACCCTGGGGCAAAATAATAAAATATTTGGCTGTATTCCTTCATTGTTCTCAGTGTCATAACTATATTGGTTAATTCAGCATATAACATTATCTGAGCTAGATGTATGTTAAATTATGCAGCCATTATTCAGTTGACAGTTGTAATTTGTCACTTGAATAAAAAGATCAGTAACTGTCATGCTGAGGAGACGCTTTAAATGACGCTGAGGATTTAGATATGGTCTGAATGGGCTCCTCCTCGCATTTGCAGTAAAGCTAGCTGGATTCTACGCATGCTGTCCATCAGGCAAGGGACGACCTTTCTGGACCGTCCTGATGTCATGTTTTCACAGCCCCATCTCTCCTCATCAGTTCATCTGAACAAGCGCCGAGGCGGTCGGAGTGCCGGCCGTCTAGGATTTCTCAGAAGGAGCAATTAGGACATCGTGGTGGTGCCGATGCCTCCCAGATGATGTGTGTCACACCTTCTGGTCTCACTAATGGTGCCGTTCCACACATGCCATGAGGACCAGTGCTGCAAAGATGGATCTGGTTTTGAAGCAAAAGCCTTCGAAGATGTCAATTTTCCAAACTTATTTCCCTTTTACACAGCGGGATATTTTACTGGAGTAAATCAGGATAAGTACCCTGCTGCATGACTCACTGTGCCTGACAATCCCAGTCCGTCGGGTAGCAGATTTGAACTGTTTATCATGGCTCTGCCTCTATCCGTAGCTGCTGACAGGCCTTCAGTTTTCTGACACAACTCATGTGCGAAAATAATCCCAAACTAAGGACTGTTTGCTTCTGTGTTGCAGACATACCTTATTGGAATCATCATCGCAATATGTGGGAACTTTCTAATCAGCATTTCATTAAATATTCAGGTAAGGAGACCAAACTACATCTAAACCATCGATAAATCACCATTAATGTATTCTGCAAGTTGTGTTTGGTTGATTTTGTGCTTGGAGGGCTGAATTTGCTTTTAGCTGAGGTTGCTGCTATTGGGTGCTGCGGGGGTGTGTTTCCTCATGGTACGCTCCTCCCCCCCCAGAAATACACACACGTGCGGCAGTCCCAGGGCGCCTCCAAGCCTTACTACACCTGCGCCCTCTGGTGGTGTGGCGTCGCCCTCATGGGTATTGGGGAGCTGGGCAATTTTGCGGCCTACGGCTTCGCCCCGGCCTCCCTCATCGCCCCGCTGGGTTGCGTGTCCGTCATCGGTAAGGCCCCGCCCTTCACCGTCACCCAGTCCGCTGTTCGTTTTGGGCCCGGGCAGGGAGTGGAGGGACTGCCTTGCTGCCAGTGCAGTGAGGACACCTGTTTTGTGCAAACACCCAAACTGCATGTTAAATATTTAACAGGGCTGGCTGCCTCCTGTTTACTCTGCGATGTCTGAAGCGATATGAGATCCTTCTCGCTTGCAGGAACTGCTTCCGCGTGACAATGAATTCTGACATCCCGTCAGAGTCGTCTTCTCCTGGTTCCCATTTCGTACCTGACCTCGTGATGCGTTGTGTGCTTCAGCTTTACCGTTAGAAAGATTAATTGTTTGTGGTTACTTTGATGCAAGGAGTGCTTTTTTCAGCTGTCACTGTATGCGTTAAAGTCGTGAAGACCTGGCAGTGAAACACTAAAATATCACTGCAATGAGACAGTCCGATTCTGAATCCGTGAGAACTTATAGTCAACATTGTTTGCGTTAGCATTTACCCACACACCCTTTTATCCCTGGGTGTTTGCTCAAAGGTAAAACAGCAGTAACCCTCATGAGAATCAGCTCTTTTTGCAGTTAGTTCCAAGGCTACCTGCTGCACATCGGTCCTCTGGTCAGCAGCACCAGGAGGGGTACATGTCACCACTAATACTCACCGTTGTTAAGCGACACCCCTCAGAGGGATCTGTTTGGTACAGTGGCATCCCCATCCAATAAATCGGCACCTCTCACAGACCTGAATGATGTGGGTGTTCGGAAAAGTCTGGAAAATGCGGAGGCTCATGCTTTTGTTTCACGACTCCCTCCACCCTGTGGAAGATGGCCGTCATCTGCCTAAGCTCTTCAGAAAGCCATCATTCACCTGCCGTTTTTAGGGACCCCGCTGACCTCTGTAAGCTCTGCCCGTTGGTGGTTGTGCATGTGGGGTCTAGACCTCAGGTTTTATCTACATGGTTGCCCCTGTAGTGGGACCGATGCAGACTCTGTCTTGTAGTCCTAAAGTCAAACGGCTGTTTGCCCCTTTCCAGCGAACTTGCTGGAGGCTGGGGTCACTTTTGCAGTACTGATGCCACCACCCAGGACCACCCGTCTGTGTTCATGGCTCTCCCGTCCTGGTTTGGGGTTGCCACTATGTTCAGTGAAGGAATAGTAGTGTTAATCTCATTCGAGTCCTTAAGTACTTGGCCCAAATTTTCTCTTCCTTGCAGACGATCTTTCGATCTTTCGCGTGGCTGTCTTTCGAAAACAACACGGGATCGGCTGCTGGTTTTCCTTTGATTGTGCGCACTCTTTGTTGATCCCAGACGCAGATAACATTAATTTGAATATTTGGATGCTGGTCTATAGATGTGAGATTAAAGAAGCCTTTTCACCTGCATGGGTGTAAACAGGTTTGACCTTCAATAAGGTTATTAACCTCTGTGTAGTGATTAAATACTGCCTCCAAGAATTAGGTGTTACCACCATCCCAGCAGCTATGTGTGTGGTTTTCTTGTTTTTTTTGAAGATAGACTTGCCATTAACAATCTGTTTGCTGAGTTGCTATGGCTACATGTTGGCTTTGCATGCCCTAGAGGGAGAAAGCAGTTTTTTAAATGTTAAATGAACTTGCTGAGGGAGTTTTTTTTTGTCTTCACACAACTGAATATATTAAAGACATAACTACACTCCAGAATGGTTTTCAGACTCTAATTTCTGGTGAGGTTGTGTTTCAGTCTGTAGCTTGTCCTCCACAGTGCTGTATCCACTCCATGACCTATATTTCCTCACTTGCCTGTTCCCTGTCTTCTCAGATGTTGCATTACTGTTTCATCATGGCTTCCAGTGATCAAATCCTCTCCCTCAGATTTGAGCTGATTAAGGCCTGAGGCTTTGCTGTTTGGGCTTCAGCATTTATCACATATAAGCTCGGTTTTAGACACATTTTGCAGATGAATGTTTCACCAGAGCTGTTTGTGTTAGATACCTTCCCGGTTCAAAGGTACAACAGGCATCTCCTACTTGTGCTTCACTGACAATTGCAGTGGTGTTAATCACCAAGCTGCCTGCACCGCTTAATCCTCCGGTTTCCAAGGTTTATCTTTTGGTGTGTGAGAGCTGTTGGAAGTCTGTCTCTGCTGACAGCTCCTGGTAATCCTCAGTACATTCTTGGCTCTGGTTTTTGGTAAAGAAGAAGCAATTAACTTTTGTTGGAAAAGTGTTGCATTTTTCAAAATCTACATGATTCAACTGGGAAAGTTCATGAATTTATTTTACTTGTACTGTTGGGGAGAAAAGGGTGCTCAGAATTGTCTAAACATTACACTTTTCATACAGTACCACTCAAAAGTCTAGACACACAATTGGGATTTTCTTAGTTTTGATGTCCTCAGTAATTATTAAATAGCATATAGAATTAATCAGTAATTGCAAAACGTTTTGATCTGTTTAGCAGTATCATCTATTCTTTAAAGCAGCCACTCTCTGCCCCAATGACGTCCAGCACACCCTTGGCCTTCCCTCTGCCATCTCCATGACGTGGCCACCTGAGATGCTCCTCCAGCAGTCTGGAAGGGGCCCCCTCACATGCTGAGCACCTGATGAATTCTTTTGCTTCACTCTCCATTCCAGCTCCACCCAAACCATCCCTGCCTGGCTTGTGTGGAGGACAGACCATTTCCTGCAGGACATGAGTACAGCTTAATTATCCAAGTCCAAAAGTGCACGATATGGACAAAAGTATTGGGACACCAGTTAATAGGGGGGTTCACATACTTTTGGACTTGGGTAATTAAGCCATACTCGTTGCTGAGACAGGTGTATAATTAAACACACAGTCATGCAATCGCCAGCAACAAACACTGGTGGCAGAATGGGTCATACTGAAGAGATTAGTGACTTTCAACATGGCACCATCATAAGATGCCACCTTCCCAATATGTCGCTATCAAATTTCTGCCTTGGTTAACTACAAGTGAAGTGATTGTGATGTGGAAACTTCTATAAACAACAAGAGTTCAGTTATGATATCATAGGCCACACAAACAGAAAAGGACCCGATGACCCAACATCAATACCCAACCTCACTGATGCTGTTATGGCTGAAGGGCAGCAAATTCCACCAATGATATTCAAACGTCTAGCGTCAAGCCTTTCCCTAAGAGTGGAGGCAAAGGAGGACCAACTTCTTATCTATACCCTTGGCTTTGGAATGAGATATTGTACAGGCAGGTGTCCCAATACTTTTGTCTATATAGTATAGCTCTTACTCAGCCTGGAGGTGTGTTTTATGTCATTGTCCTGTTAACAAACAGACTGTAATCGGTGTGTCCAGACCTTTGACTGGTACTGTATCTGTTGCTTGTATTTCCCTAGATCTCAGCTTTGTTCCCTGTAAAGAGTATATAATTCATATAGACCAGGCTGTCCATGCTGATTCATTCTTCAGCCCTGAAAGTGAGATGCGTGTGTCTCCCCACTGATTTGTACACGCCTCAGCAGCACACTTGCCCCCATGCCTGTCACATTTGGGATTTGACACGCCCGTTTCTGACCAGCATCCACCTGTCCGTTCTGCAGCCAGTGCCATCATCTCTGTGGCGTTCCTGAAGGAGACCCTGCGGGCGTCTGATATACTAGGTGAGCTCTCCGTTTCTGTTTGCGGGACATTGTACCACGTGAGTTGCCGTGCGTACGGCGGACGACCGCGCTGTGATGAGGGAGTTTCTGGGGCCTTCGAGGGTCTCGGGAGAGATGTTGCTTAAGCACGGCCGCGTGTTCCCGCCGTTTCTCTCACCTCCCCTTGCCGTACACAGGTGGCGCCCTGGCCGTCACTGGGACGTACCTGCTGGTGACCTTCGCCCCCCACACGGCTCAGCACATCACCGCACATCTGATCCAGATGTACGCCATCAGCTGGCAGTTCCTGGTCTACCTGGTGGGCGTTCACCTTGGTGGGGGCTCGCGGTGCTGTGAAATCCGGTCGGATCCGATTGTCTATAAGCCGGCACTTTCTGGCTGTTCTGCAGAGCACCTTCAGGTTCTCATGGCAACTGACCACAGCACAGACAGTGTGATGGTGCCTATGAATGTTCTGCCTCTCAAAGGGATAACAGTAGATTAGAGGTGGTTCTACCCATCTGTGCCTAACTGTCCACTTCATTATCTGCAAACCAGAAATGGTATAAACACCCCCTTTTATGCTGCCCCCCCCCCACCACCACCACCACCACCACCACCACCACCACCAACACATAGAGTTCTCAGGTTTTGAGGAGACATTGCACAGAGGCCTGAGCTTAATTAAAACTTCCTTGTTTCATTTAGTTAAAAGCACCTATAAAGGTGGGTTTGGGTCCTTGCCTGGTAGGTTTCATTGATCCTTAAGGGCCAGTAGATCTGGGGGGCTGTCCCAGTGACGCGCTACATGCTATGGAGCAGTCTGATAGGCTTTGGACTTTTCTGCCCTGTTACTTGGAGGGGTGGGACAAAACAGGTTAAGCTGGATCCCTATTGGAGCACCCCATGGTTCAAGAGTGATTGACTGCTAAAATCACCTGGACGCATAGTGGACCCATTGGACATGGTGACAGGTTCATGTTTGCACCGGCCCCATCCTGGCAGCTTTTACCTGTCTCAGTGGATTCTTCTCATTTCTGGATGTAGTATTTCATTTAGTTTAATTCTCTGTGGTCGTTGGGCATGTCCACTCCATTCAGCTCATCTCCAGGTGCATTGGTCTACAAACGGGATCGTCACCACAGGTGCAGAGGAAGAACATTAATAAATGAATCATCTGCTCAGTAGGAGGTTGATTTGGGAGGGGTGAGTCCAGAGCCTGCATGGTGTCAGCTCAGTGTGAAGCAGCGATCCAACACACACGCTGCGGGCTGGCTGCAGGCAGGGACTTCGTCTGATTTCTGCTTGGCTGGATCTGTACAGGTTCACTCTTGGGTTTAAGCTGCAGAAAAATAACAAATGTTTCATTTTATTAACATTTTTAGATATATATTTTTTATTTCCTCCCCCACTCAGCCAACGCAGTGTGTCTTAATTAAACTCAAGTCTGTTTTTGTTGTTGTTTGTTTGTTTGTTTGTTTATTTATTTATTTATTTGTTGTTAATTTAAAAGACGTGTAAGCAAAGCTTAATGAAGCAGCAGAGGAGACCTGTACACACCGTGTGTGTTTTTGTTTGTAACCCATCATTTTCCCATCTATGGCAGGGTGTAGAAATCCTCCTGTTTTGCGTCCTGCTATACGTCTACAAGAGGAGGAACCTGAAGCACATTGTGGTGCTGCTGCTAATGGTGGCTCTCCTGGGTAAGCCATGGTCTTCAAGCCCCACCTCCACATGTGATGTGTGCCAGTGGCCACCAGGGGGCGTGAAGCACCATGTCTGGAGCAGCACTGTATAGCTAAGGTGGCCTCGGCCTGTGTCGGTTCCCCCTCAGAGAGCCAGTTCAGGATGGCAGAAATGTGTATTATTTTACTTTAAATTACGCACCAAAAAATCGCAGGCAGCCTACTGTTCATTCCAGGCGTACCTCTTGAAATGCGTGACCGTGACTTTAAGGGGTCTTGTCCTGTGGCAGCTTCTGTGACGGTCATCTCCGTCAAAGCCGTGTCCGGGATGATCGCCGAGTCGGTGGAGGGCAACATGCAACTCACGTATCCCATCTTCTACGTCATGGTGGTCGTCATGCTGGTCTCCTGTGCCTTTCAGATCAAGTGAGTCCATCGCAATCCCGGTTGTTCCCCCGGAAACTGAACCGAGGTTCAGTTCGTGCTGTTGGTTCACAAGCAAATTATAGAAACTGAAAGGAGAAAAAGTCCTTTTCATTCTTAGTCAGCTTGGCTGTTTGATGTTGTTCTCTGCACCTCGTCACCCATAATTACGTAAAACCTACAAAAGAGGAATATAAATGGCATAGCGGTGAATGGTTATTGGAACACCCCCATTATACACGTCTGTCATTGTCAACTTACTCATCTGGAAAATCTAGTTAGCTTGCTGTTAATGTGACATCACACCTGTATTTGTGTCTCAGTAATACCACCATCATACTGCCTCCATCGGTGCTCGAACCCTGAGCCCTGTCGCTAGTGACCTGTTTTACTTGCCCACCCCCATAGATTTCTGAATCAGTCCATGAAACTGTTCAACGCCACCGAAGTTGTCCCCATCAACTTCGTTTTCTTTACGGCCAGCGCTATACTTGCAGGTGGGTTTCTGCTCCAGGAATCAGGAACGTTCTGGTTTCTATGTTTACGAGTGTGATGCCTCATTTTTATTTAAAACAAAAACGTCCAGTTGCACTGATTTCAGCTGCTCACATTTTGGGGGTATTAAACTGATTTCCTTTGACTGCCAACTACAGTTTTTCCATTTTTTTCCCCTCTAACCCATAAGATGGGTATAAATAGTTGGAAAACTTTTTATTAAGTTCAAATCACTATCTTGTACATTTCTATGGTAGAAGAATACTTTCATGAAGTGTGAATTAAGATTCCTGCATTATAAGTATGGGGGGGTGTTTTATGTTTATAATTTCATGACTAAACATTTCCAGATATTAAATGTGACAGAGAATCTGTTGGATTATAAAAACCTTTTTATTGCTGTGGTTGCCTATACGTTCTAAGTCACAGTGGCCCTTCGAGGAGGCATGGTCTGTGGTTCTCTGATTTATGTGTATGTGCTTGTGACCGGAAGGTTGCTGGATCCAATCCCAGGATTGGCCAGAGTGTCCATATTGCCTTTGGGCCCCACTTAAGCCAGAACTGATGCCAAGTAAATAAATGGGATAACATACTCCAATGTACTGCATCTAATGCTGCTGATGAAGATTTAATTTAATTTTATTTTAAAGAGCTGTCCAGCTCAGTGTACTTTGGTGAGGGTGATTCCCCTAACACCCAGCACCCCCTGCAGCATTGTAGATTTCTGCCCAGTGATTGTTGGCAAGTCAGACACCAGCATTGTCCCTACCATATGGATCTTGCTGTGAGCAAAAGTCGAGTACAACACAGACGGACAGCAGGTGTTATAGGGCCTTAACTGTAGATTCAGGAACTCCTAGCAAATGATGTCTGGTTTGGTGATCATGATTAGGAGTGTTTTTTTTTTTTCCCCCCTTTTTTAAGGAACACCTTACAGGGCCGCATGGATCCACTGGGTGTGGTTCTTGCCTCACACCTTAACAGTTGAGAGTTCCTGTTCCACCTGTACTCTTTGCATGTGAATTGGTGTGCGTGTTGGCAGCAAAGTGTGACTCCGAGGAACAATCGGATAACCAAGCCTGTCAGACTGACAATATCTTGTCTTTATATTTTTTTAAATCACTGTGCCGGTACTGGGGGCTGCGTCACCAGCCGCAGCCATGAGTCATGCTGCGACAGCGGCCTGATGCAAACCAGACTGGTTATAGCAGCACCGCATTGGTCCCTCTCACCATGAGACACGGTTCACTGTCCCGGTCGTACGACCACTACGAACCCCATAGGTGTCCACGGGGTGACGTAGCCGCACCTGTTTTTCAGCTGTGCAGCGAGACCCCCGCGGGACGGGGGGCGGCAGTGACGCAGGACCCTTGGGTCCGATCGCGACGGCTAGGGCCGTGTTTTCACTGTGCCTCCAGACCCCCAAATAGCCCCTCTGCTGTATTCCCGCCGATGGTTGGAGTTTTAAAAGAACCCTGGGAGGATACAGTAGATGGCGAGGGGGTGCTTGATGAACCTTTTATGTCTTTTAGCGATTGTACGACCTTCCTGAACACAGAAAAGCGTATTCGTGCAAGATGTTTCCTTGTGGTGTGATGGCCTTCCTCTGTGAGGTAACACATGTACATGTAAAACATTGAATCACTCTCCTGTCCTCTTATTTCACAGGAATCGTGTTCTATCAGGAGTTCTACGGTTTGGCTTTACTCAATATCTTTATGTTCCTCTTCGGGTGAGTCTGGGTTCATTTGTCATCTTCCAGCTCCTTCTGCTTTGTTGGGCCAAACTTGGGTTTTTTTAATAGCTGCTGTAACTAGGGTTGCAAAGGGGCGGAAAATTTCCATGGGAAGTTAAGATGGGGAATATATAAATATAAACATTTTGTTTCAACCAAGATTACGCTGCATGATGTTTTTTTTTTTTTCCCAACTACATTTAAGTCCCTTGTTATAGGCTAACCTGCAAATTTCCAGTTTATTTCCATTAATTCCCATATATTCCCATATATTCCCATAGAAAGTTTCCAGCTTTGAAAATTCCCAGAATTTTGGAACCCTAACTGTAACAGAAGACATTCTTTTCTCAGGTGCCTGCTGTCATTCCTCGGTGTGTTTCTGATTGCCAGGAATCGGCCACAAATCAAAACGGAGCGATCGTTCATCGACATGGGCCAAGTCCCCGGTGGGCTTTTATTCTGACACCTTCCATCCTCCTGCTTAAAGGGCCGGAAATAAACAGGCCTCTGAATGAACGTGATGTTTATCAATCTGCCTTGGGAGACTGACTCGCCACCTAATGTCATTTATTATTAGGCAGCTGAAACCAAATAAGAAATGTGAGGAGAGATTGCTGCTGGTACTCCCACGGCTGTCAGGCCCGCTTGAACGTATTTAAACTTATTTTAAAAATAACTTGGTCGGATATTTTTGCTCCTTATCCCCTCTTCTTCCTTGGATCATTAAGACAGACAGTCATTCAGTCCTGTAGGTCCCTGTCAAGTGTGAGAAACTCTACTCTCATGACTTTGAGGGTCGCTTATGCACAGCAGGATCTGCGGTTGACCTGGAAACGCCAGAACCTGGTGTTGGGATGGCAGGACGATGCTGAAAAAGTTACATAAGCCTTTGCAGATCATAAAAGATTCAAAACTTAAAAAAAAAAAAAAAAACAGCTTTAGGCAAGATATTAAGACTTTGTTCAGGCTCTCATGTGAAATGTGTTTTGCTTTCTTTTTTTTCCTGAGGGTTTTATAGTAAACAGACTGATTAAAATCCAATTCCTTTCTCCCCCCCCCTCTCCTCCCCATTCGAGGGTCCTGTAACAAGTGCCGTTCTCTTCGACGCAGGGAGGAGGTGCACAGACAAAGTGCAGCCGGAGACCAGTAACATTACTTATGGCTCACTGACTGGAGACGGCATCCAGCTCCAAGCCAAAGGTGGTCAAGTGGAGAGCTCCGTGTAAGGCCCACTCCCCCCCCCGACTGCTGTATGAACGCATTGCCTGCGCTGGGGGACGCAGGTCGGTGGACGGTGCTGCCCCCCCGCCAATGCTGCTGGTCTGGAATATTCCTACACACTTTTGGACTGAAGAAACTTCTGTTAAAACAGGAGATGAAGTTTTATACCTACTGCTTAAGGAAAGAAGCAGAAATGTGGTTAATTTATTTCTTGAATAGTAACTTGAACTCTTATTCTTGTCTTTTACATCTTTTGGTGCTGGGTGGCGCCATGGTTAAAGCACACCACCTCTGCCCAGAATGTTGCAGGTTGGATTCCCAAGCAGGGTCCAGCTGTTGTACCTTTTGAGTAAGCTCTTAACTTGAACCACTGCAGAAGCCACAATGCTTAAACTGTTGCTTATACTAACTGCATAGTGCCAGAAAAAGCCACTGAGAATGTAGTTTTAACATAGACTGCAAATAAATATAAACGTAATTCCCTCCCACTGGCGATTCACCTCTTTCTAATGGCTGTACCCCCACACACGTGAGATATTTAAAGCACAGCTGAGGGGAGATCTTCATGTGTACACATCATGTGTCAGAATGTTTCTATATTTGAATGTTTATCAATAATGAAAGGCATTTCAGGAAAGACAAACTTAGAATTTCTGTGCTGGTTTGGTGTTTGCATTGTAAACATTGCAAACTCGTCTAAAAATGTTAAATTTGTGGATTTTTTTTTTTAATGAAAAGTTCCCAGGATGAAATGCCATCCCTGCTATCGTGACAACAGGCAAGGTTTAAGGTGGTGTGAGCACCGCGTTTAAAGAAATGGGCTTAATTCTGCATAAGTTCATTATGAGTGGCAGGAGGGTTGCCATGGCATCCACCCACAGAGGCTCTGGCACGCTTCTCTCTGGCTACTGGGGGAGGAAGCAGCAGCAGCCCCTCCCTCCCATGCGCACTCGCTCTCCAAGAGCTGTGGCAGGAAACTCCCCGCGATGTGGACTTCCGTGGGGAGGGGGCTCTCGTGAGAATACTGATGTGGTGCAAACAGAGCTCCTTCTTTGATAAATATTCTCATGAAAGTCACAGCAGGAAATGTGAATGCACCATTCTGTGAAGGATGGATGGATGGATGTGTTTACCCACTTTTACCTTTGATAACAGACCAAACCTACAAGGGGATTAATACCAGTTCTGTAATCTGTTTCCTGCATACCCATGTCTGCCAGTCACCACCAGGGGGTGGATTCTAAATTGTTACAAATTCAGAACAGAAAGGATGGAATTACAAAAGGGATACATTATCCAATTAATTTCACAGTGCCTCTGACTTAATTCTGAGGGTAAAGTTTTTTGAAAGCAAAATTTTTAATTTGGCCTTTTGGGCTAAGTATACCACTGTTTTATTAAATTAGGCTTATTAAATTCTTAATTGCCAAGAGCAAGTCCTTAGTCACTGACCAAGAATAAAGTCAGCCTAATTTTTTTCAGAAAAGCAACAGTACCCCCTAGTGGTCAAGACAACCACAGCGTCTACACACATACTGCAGTAGCTAAGGAAATGGGGCAAGTGCTAGTTAGGCTTGCACTGAGCGCGAGCCTCTCCCAGGAAGTGTAGCCTATGAGATTTGGAATGTCACAGCTGGGATGCAAGGCCAGCAGACATTTACAGAATTAAAGGTGATCATACATTCTGGAATTTTGAAGGGAAACTTTTTGCTTGACGCGATCTCTGATAGTTGATGGGTATAAGCAAACTTGGGGCTGGGATTACAGTGACCTCATGTGGGTGGACAGGCCAAGACCACAGCTGGGCCAGAAATTTTACTCCAAGTTAAGGTTACCAGAGGCAGCTGTCAATGCATATCAATCACAGCATCTGAAGGTAAAACATCTCAACCACAGGAAAGGACAACAATGAATTTCTTTCACGTCTTGTGACATTCTGCTCAGAGCAGCACCTTTCCCACACAGTCATCATGCTGAACCCAAACAGTGGCAAAGAACAAAACTGGCATTTAGAAAAGTCTATTTTTTTAATCTGATCCAGAAAAGCCTTTTTTTAAAAAAAAAAAAAAAGTGACATTTTGCAGATGCCAGCCTTATGTTCAGTATGTTCTGAGTAGAACAATCATGTGTCTCACCTTAATGCAGTGGGTCCCAATCCTGCTTTTAAAGTGAACCGCATCTCATTTAATTAAGCTCATTTTCCATCACTGTACATTTACTGTGTCAATCAGCATATTCCCAGCAGTGTTCAACTTTTAAATCTCTTATTTTGAAGGGTCAGACTGTGATGTTGCTTCTTAAGGTTTGTCACTCCTACCTCTTTGTTGGTAATTATCACAAAAGTAGTGACATACATTATCTCATCAGGCCTAATGAGCAGCAAGGACAATGTGAGTTTCAACTTCTGTGATAATTACAAACAACAAAAGGAGAAATAAGAAACATCACAATGTCTCATCCATTTAAAAAAAAAAATTTAAAAGATAAAGACTGAGAATATACTGATTGACAGCTGATTAAATGAGGTTCACTTAAAAGCAGGAATTGGTTGGAACGAAAACCTGCACCCACAGGAGCCCCAGGACCAGGAGTGGGACCCACTGATTTAATGAACCCATTTAAAAATCCCAGGATACAGCAGAGATGGTATATGGATATGAGTTACACAAAGGTGTCAATTTCCTGGGTTACTAAGCAACAGGATCTTCCTCACACACCTACATAAAATTTCTGCCACTGTGAAATTCTATTAGCAGGAAAGAGTGGTGACTTTCAGCAGCCTTACAGAAGGCCACGTGCCAAAGGAAACTGATGTCAGGCAAGGTTCCGTCAGTATCTTCATATTAAAATATCAGCAGAAACAAAACACAGTTAAGGGTAAGAATCAATTTTCAGTTGTGGTGAACAGCCTTTATTTACACTTCACTGGTTGCATGGCCATAACAGTGCAAACAAATGTAAAAAAAAAAAAAAAAAAAAAATCCCTAAAAGGACAGTATTTCACAGATCTGGGCATAAATTGCATAACAGACTATAAGGAACTGAAGATACTGTAACATACAGGTGATCCTACCAGGAGTGACAAAGAGCAATAAGGCGAGAGCTCAGTAAAACAAAGGAGTTCCTTTGCCTGTATGCTGTCAAGTGTTTTCCTCTGTTGCAGTGCAAATCTTCAAGAAAATGTCATGGCTTGTTTACATCTTCGGCAGCAATCACGTTGCACCATCTGTCATGCTTCTGCTGAAGACGTTCTCACTGTCAATCTGAAATGTGTACGTACACACACACACACACACACACACACACACACACACACACACACACAGAACCCAGCAGAGCTCTTTCAGTCACCCACACGGCCCAGGGTTCCAGCCTGCGCTCACACCTCAATGGTGATCTTGGCAAAGCGGTACTGCAGAGAGGCCGGGTTACGAAGCAGCACCAGACCCCGTAGGTCCTCAGGCTGGCCAGGCAGCACGTGCAGCAGGCCGGTCAGGCTGACGAAGCCCAGGGCCCCCCCACAGCCCGCGGAGAGGGAGAAGTCCCCCTGTGTCGTCCACCCAAGGGTCACCCGCGAGCAGTGGGAGGTCACACTTGGGAGTGGGTCTGGCCACAGGCCTGCAGTGAGGCCAGGGGTGGAGCCAGGCTCATTTGAAGAGTCACCACCCGGTTTGTTCGTCTTGAGTCGTTTCATGCGACTCTTGAAGTGGTCGATGTGCCGGGGCTCCTGCGGGCCACAGCAGGCTGGATCTCCACGCAGCAGTGCGAAATCCTCCACCGTGGGCACGCAGATCATGGAGTGAAGCGCCGGGCGGCCCTTCCTCAGCAACGACAGGTGCACCCACACCAGGCTGCGGTGAAGCGCCAAAAGAGAAGCTGCAGGCGGCCAGATTGGCTCGTCAGCCTTCTGCAACCGGCCAAACTGTCGTGACTTCTGACCTCTAGCTGAGGTGGGCCTGCACCATGCCGACAGCTGCTGCAAGGCCTTCCGTTTCCTTGAAGATGCCGGAACGATCGGTTAATGACATTTTAATAGCCGCATTAATAACTGAAGTGTGATCATTTAATTACTGCAAGCTGCCATGTGGGAATAGCCACTTAAGAGCCGTTTTTTTTTCCTGTACATTTACTTAGAAACATCCCGCTCAAACATAGAAAGGGAGGCTCTTATGAATAGTTGATTTCACATTTTCACATCTCTGATGAAAATGACGTGCCCTCACCAGCTTGTGCCACATTCTGACCCCCCCCAGCAAAAAGAACCCTTCAATGAGCAGAGGCGTCAGCCCTCATCCGCCACAGATGGTCACATGACGGGGCACGCGGAAGACCTCGTATAAATGCCCAGGAACACAAAGCGGTCATTTTTAAATAAAAAAAATAATCCGGACCCAAACTGAAAGGTCAGCGTTTATCCAACCAACCGGAAAGTCAGTTTAGCATTAGGCAGCTTTAAGTTCTAAAGACTTAAATTGAATTAAGTCTGACTCCTGAAAGAGAAGGGAGCCAATCAGCAGTCATCATGGCTCAGAGACCTGGCTACATGCCAGAGCGGCCTCCTGTTTGCCATTTATTCAGCCTTTCACAAAGGCCCGGTTATCATGGTAACAGTAGAACCACAGTTGGCGACATCACTTACCTCAGGACAATAAACCCTCCATCCGGCCGTGGGGTGTCATCTGCACGTGATGTCATTTCCTCCAGTTGCGGAGCTTCGGAAGACAGTCCCAGGGCTGAGCCGCCACCCTCCCCGACGATGGTCTCCCACTCCTCAACCAGCTGTTGCCAGGGACAGAGGAACGGCGCCAGGCTGCCGTGTTTTATGTAGTTTGGCCGCTTGGCGGGTGGGCGTCTGCAAGGAACAGCAGTGGAGTCAGGTGGCTCAGGTACGAGATTCCTGATCCGACAGATGCCTAGCTGGAGAAATGTTTACTCTGGCATTTTTATTCAGACATACACAAGTGTGGGGGGCGTCCAAGGCTGAAGCAAGTCATACTTATTTAATTGGGCAATCAGTTCATAATTAAATTGTTGTCTATCAATCTTTCAGTACAGGGTCACAGTTAGTCTGAAGCCTCTCCCAAACAGCACAGTGTAGAAGTATTTGAAGTGCCAATAAATTCTTGGACTGCACCACACCACACCCCCCCCCCCCCCCCCCCCCCCCCCCCCCCCCCCCCCCCCCGGCCCCCCCCCCCCCCCACCCCCACCAACCGCGTCCCGGGGCAGGGGG
>JAACJT020000110.1:7858665-7882649 GCA_009936485.2 Gymnarchus niloticus | reverse complement strand
TTTTTCGAGAAGGGGGCACGTTGTTTCGGCGCCACCCCCCAAACCGCAACGTGTAAAGGTATTTGCAGGGCCCAAAAATTTTTGGCATGCCCCCCACCCCCCCCCCCCCCCCCCCCCCACCTCTTGTACATCTCGCAGAGCTGAGACTCCTGCTCATGTTGGAACCGGACCCCAGCTGGGCAGTCGGGAAAGTCACAGGGGAAGTGAGGGGTCCCCTTATTCTGGGAGTGTTTGAGTGCCTCCTGCTGGCCGCCGACACGGACCCCACGGTACACCTGTGGGAAGCGGATATGGAGAGACCTGTGTGATGGACACACCGTGGCCCTCTGCGACACAGCACCAATCCCTCACTTCCAAGCCCCCCTCCCGTTCGAGCCTGTACCAGGGGCACCCAGAAGGCCATGCCCCAGCCTTTGGGCAGCAGCAGATCCCAGCCTGCACCCCACGATGCCATCTCAGTGCCTGTCTGCTTCCCAGGCTGCTGCACCAGTAGCACGGGAATGTGGCTCTGTGGAGGTGTGGCCTGCAGCCTCGAACCTGGGACCAGCAGCTCACTCTTCATTCGATTCAACTCCTGTGGTGCAAAGACAAAATGACTAAACGCATCACCTAACTAACGAAACTGTGTATTCACGTTCATTTGCGTCAAACATACAGCCTTTCACTGAAGGAGCAGTTTTTCTTAAGAGATTGTGTGTTTGGGAGATGTGATTTTAATAACGATGACCGTTCTTGCTTTGTTCAGTGTTATCCGCATTGCAGGCTCTCGCAGTGGCCGGAGGACAACACTAGGGGGCAGTACCTGCTCAGATATCTTGTTGTCTGTAACATTGTGCCGCACAGACTGGTCCCACAAGGAACTCTGGCTACACTGCTCAGGAAGGCCCTGCAGCATCAATGCCCTGTGCTCATCCTCTTGACCTCCACCTTCAGCACTGCCTGCAACATATAATCCGAGGAACCACACCTGCATGACAGCCAATGGGAGGGGGCAGCAGCTACTTAAACAGAGGAACATGTGACCAGATGTAGACAGCTGTTATACTCAAAGAAACTACCTGAGAAATGCATTCTCCAAGGCAATTTTGTTTATAGCTTTTCTTCTCAATGTAAAATTTTAAAATAAAACTGGCACTCCAGGTACTACAATAAACCAAAGATCAAAAGACAGACACAGGGGGAAGTAGGGGGTTACAAAGGAAGAGGCGTATCCAGGGCACAGAATATGGGTCTCGCCAGGATTCGAACCTGGGACATCTGCATGGGAGGGCAGAGGCTCCGCAGGAGCACGAGACCAGAGCAGAACGGTGCTGGACAGAACGCCTCTGGGTCAATGCCAAGACAGAACCCAAGACCCTAAACACATACAGTCACAGATTACCCATAAGCACCAGTGTCCATCTTCATGGTTACCTTGCGGCGAGCAGCCTTCTGGGGTCGTTTTACATCTGCGTCTGGGCAAGGTCAGTCTGGGGTCGTCGACAGTGAGTCCAAGAACAGAGCCAGCTGGGACCTCTGCTGTGGAGTGTAGAGCTGTCGGGAAAAAAAAAAAATAAATAAATTCGGCATTTTGGGTACTGAGACAAATGAACTTGACACTCAAATCCAAGGCAATGTACAAGTAAAGAAAGCTTGGAGTTAGTAAGGTCTTCCTGCATCCTGTGTTCCCAAAGCAATTTGGATAAGGCCCAATGGTGATGCAGTTACCCTGCCAGCCATGGGATTCAAACTCACAACCTTCTGGGCACAGGCCCAGATCCCCAACCCACTGAACTACAGTACCACTTTTATAGATGTGGCAAAAAGAGTAGTACAAGATTAACACATCATAAGAACAGTTCCATGTAAACAATAGATCTTTTATTTCCTATAAACTACCTCGGAGCAGATGGAAGGATTTCGCTTGCTGCTGCTGAAGAGACACGTTACTCTGCTCTCGGCAGTGTTCTGGCCACCAAAAGCAAGATGTTTCTGTTCCGTCTGAAACCTAAAGACAGAAAAATAGCTAATATTTCATTTGTAAACCCAAGAGAGATTTCTTTAACATATTTTTTTCCCCTTTCTTACTTCACAGGCAGAAGCAGGTGTCAAAGTCTCTGTGAGGATCACGTGGGATAGTGGTCCAACAAGACGGTAGCGGACAAGCTCCATGGTCAGGTCACTGTGAAGGACCATTTAAGAGGAGAGTTAGAGACCACGTGACTGAGGGCAGGCCAGCTAGGGCTGGTTAGGTACTCCACTTCAGAGTGTCATTGCTAATAGCCGGCAGCAACACTCAGGGCCTGACCTTATGCACTGAACGCAAGACACTCAACACCCCTTTCCCTGCAGTCACATGACACGAGGGATCTGACCTTATGACCACGCCTGTCGAAGCACAATTCCAGGAGGTAGCGGCGCACGGAGGCCGAGTCCCATCTCCGAGGATCTTCTTTACGGGAACAGCAACCTCTGGCTGCCCACCTGCCCGCTTTCTCTTCTTCCCCAGAGGCTGTGGGCCTGCCAGTGCCTCCTGCATGGATTGAGCTGGGTCCGGTTCTGGGGCAGGCAGTTCAACTGGAGTAGGAGGGGCCACGGGCTCAAAACACTGGCACACGGCCTGCAGCTCAGGGAGGAGGTCCTGAGGAACAAGCAGAGAGAGCAGTAAGGAGGGTTCCACAGCTAATGGAAATATACCCATGAAGATGCTACAGTATAACCCTCTAACCAAAAAGCTAATGGAGAACTGGTACACATCGAGAGAATCTCAACCACAAGTGCTGCCGCATCTTTCTTAGGGTACAACAACAAAAACCCCTTCCTGGACTACAGCAGTTTCTCCTAGATTATAGGTCTGCATTTGATGTGGGTTGGGTTTTAGAAACTCAAGAATGGTCAAGTTCAAATGGTACCAAACTAACCTGCTTCATGGTGGGGTGACTCCAGATCCACAGTTGCCGGTGGGTGGAGGTCTCTGACCTCGGCCTCCACAGGAATAGCACCGGGCCCAGGGGTGCCGCAGGGTAGCGGTCCGCTCTATATAGCACGGCAGCGCCCTGCCTCCTGCCAGACAAGCAATGTGCTGCAGCAAATGTGGGTCCTGAGAAAGGGGGGGCCACATCAGCTGACAGGAATTGCTGCACCCCTGGTGACCTCTCAGTCACGGGCAGTCACCTACTCCATAGAGCCACATCACTGCTCATTACTGCTGCAGTTTGATTTGAAAATATATGCAGTACTTTTTCCCTGAAAGTCAGCTTGACATTATTAGGAACCAAATGTTGGCCTTCGCTAACTGTGTGGACTCAGGACGGTCTGCTGTACCCCTGATGAGTCCTTGTCTGTTGTACCATTGTAAGCACAGAAATGTGGTGGAGGGTGGCGGTTATTTTTTAATTCTCTAACCCAGTTTGTTCTGGATAAAAGGGGTATCCTCATGTACGTTTGATTATACAAACTATTAGATTAATCCGAGCCTGGTGCCAATTGCCTCGGAATATCAACAGTATAATGTATTAAAACTACATTATCTTCTGCCAAGCAAATAAACTGCAATAAAACTACACTGACTAAGACCACACATTTCTTCCAAGACTCAGAGACCATGTGACTGAGAAAGGGGTTTCTAAGGCGGGGAGGCACTCACCGGTCTCCTTGCTGGTCAGCCTCAACAGCGCCCCCAGCAGCACATCCTCAGGTCCCTGCACCTCCACACAGCAGTAGTAAGACAAGTCCTGTTTGGGGGAATAGGTGGGGGGGGGAGGGGAAAAAAAAATTTCCATAAGCTTTACCACCATACAGGTCCCTAACCACGACTCCCCTGGCGAATGACTGAAGAGACAGAGGTGACTAATGCAGACCAACCTGCAGGAGGCAGTGGCTGCTCATGGCTCTGTAGCAGGCACGGTAGGACTTACAGGTGGGTCTGTCACCAAGACAATAGCCCCACCTCTTGACCATGTGGAATCGCTTGGCGTGCCAGATGTGGGTCTCCAGCCACACGTTCTTCCTCTGCCGGCGGTTGAACTCCAGCAGCAGGTTGCCGTGGCGCCGACGGGCCTTGCGGCTCTTTCTTCTTGACTGGTCCTTCTCCTTCCGGCTCACTTGTTTGCTCTTCTCCATCTGAGGATGGGGGGGGGGGGGGCCCGCAGCATTCCAATATCATGGAGGACCTTTTTGGTGAGGCAACTGGTAGCCACACGTGAGATTTAACAATACAAAACCATCCATCCCCAAGAGCTTTATCCAGTGAAGGACATAAATTCCACAAAATACACAGTGTATGGGGCATGATTCGAATGGAACTTTGAGTTAGTATTGTACCCGAAGCACATGTACTGAAGAGAAAGACTACAAAGAGGAAACCAAGACAATCTGGGGAAGCACAGGCAAGCGAGACACAACCAGGGCTGAGGCCACAGGCGGCCCCAGGACCCTGAAGTTAAGGTGACAATGCTGCCACCTCAACAGCCATGTTGACCTGCAACATGCGACTCTTGACAGGGAACCTTGCTGTTTACACTCCCAACAGGGTCACAAGGTGGCATACCATCTTCTGTGCCCCGTCCCTGAGCCTGCGGGGCAGTCGCTTTATGTTGTGACTCATGGCTCTCCTCCGCATGTGCTTGGGCAGGCCCCCAAGCGACTGACAGCTGGCCATGGTCTTGTTTACAGCCTTCATCATGGCATTCACCTCCGCCGCTCTGGCCATGGCAAAGGCTGAAGCTGGAAGGGGAGGGTGGAGATGGGAATAATTCCACTGGCAGCATACATGCAAAATATATACAACTGCTATTCAATGTATCAGGCATGCCTCTCTGAACTTTAAACTGCCTTACCTGTAATGTACCGGGGTAGGGCCTGAATGGCACCTCCCACAGGGTGTCCCCTGACCCACTCGGTGCCCTGACTGCCCCCACTTGAGGCTGGGGGGCCATGCCCTCTCATGTGTGGGGGATGCTCGTAACGTCGACCTACCGAAAATGCCACACGGTCAGCCTCCTTCTCTGCTTCTTTACTTGAAAGGGCAGTTGAAACAATCATTTCAGGTCTGACCGTTCCATTTTCTCTTTATAACGGTGGAAGCACGTAGAATAAAGACGTTTAGGAATTGGGGGTCCTTACCAGAGAATGAAGATCCTTCCCCATTACGCCAACGCCCCCCGTCCTGCGAGCTGTCCCACCCCGGCGAAGAGTAGGTGACGTTGCTCGGCTGATTCCTCATTTTCTTGCTTCGCATCCTCTGTTTGGCTCCTGACATTTCTGGACATGAAAAATTTTAGGGTCAATAACGTCCCTGCAAAGCTGCAATGCCCTCAAAGCGAGTCCGAGGCATTTCTGACCATTCCTGATACAGTACACGTTAAATATTTTGGCTAAAACAATATATACTTTGACAACCTACACCCACTGTTACCTTTACTTAAACCCTCACTATGACAGACGCCAGGTTTTAAATTAAGCAAATAGACGGCTTGCGATTTCCACAGTCAGGGTGACTTGCATTTCGCGTGTGCAGGAAGGCAGACAACCCAGCTAATCTGACACAGGAGTTTTCTATCAGACAATATACCAAGAATTATTAAACAAACCAAAGGCGCGAAACTGAACAAGCCAATATAACTACAAACTAATATGGATACAAGTTTCCAATACATCTTTACTACCGACAGAAAATGATTGTACTGCTACTGTATCTATCAAACGTTCATATTCTTTTAAATGCTGCTTTACCCTACATGATCTCTCTTAGCATATAAATCAGCTATTACCTGGTTTATATATAAAACCACCAACACTCCAGACTTCCAAGCTGCCAGTCACACTGCACCTGAGAACCAACCTTTTATTCCGCGTGTTCTGTCGCGTGTAAGTCTTTCTATTCCGGTTCAGGGCTGCGCAAAGCATCACGGGAAATGTAGTGCAAATTCCCGCACAGCCGAGCCAAGTCAGTCACCCATCGTCTCCTAAGTGTGAGCCGGTTAGGTGATGTCAATTCACCAAGCAATAGTTTAGATAGTACTAGATAGCAACGTACATGTTTGCCTTTGATGTATTAGTCAAAATTCATTTTTGTTTAACCAAAGGATTCGTTTTTGACACATTTTTACGTCCATTTCCCTATATCTATATGGGGGGCTGGAGCCCATCCCAGGCAACACAGGGCACAAGACCAGGGTATATCCTGCATGGGATGCCAGTTCATCACAGGACACATGCCCGCGCAAACTCCCACGCACAATCATACATTATGGGCAATTATAGGTGCCAGTTAGCCAATGGACATTCTGTATATTCGCAGATTCTATATAAGAGGCTCTTTCTCAGTCTAAACATGTTGTGTTATACGGTATATGCCGATTATTTTTCTAGAGTCACACAGTTATCCATGGGTTCCGACTGTCTTTTGCCGCGCTATGTCATTACTTCATATACTAGTAGATTCGTTTGCAAATGATAATGGCAATTGTGTTTGCAAACATTACTATCATGGTGCGCGTAGCAAATTTAGCAAAGCGATGACACGTGTTGACGACATGTCCCGTGTGCGTTTTTATTTAGAGGGACAAATACAGAGCAACTGTAAAGTACTTTTATGTTGCGTTTATAATTGTGAATATACGGTAAAAGGACGAACGACTTTGACCTCGGAGTTCAATTGTCTGAGCTCCGGCAATAAACTCATCTGGTTTTCTCCAGTTTATTGCGGGTTGAAGTGAAGTTCTGTTGACGAGAAGCTGGGGTGCAGTCATGTCTGCGATCATAAGGAAGATTATCAGCACTGCAAAAGCTCCGGCGGCAATTGGGCCGTATAGGTGAGATTAATGTACACGTGTCTTAATTATAAGGGCGATGTGCTTCTCAAGCCTAGGGTTCATTCTCATATTCTAAGCGCATGAACACGAAGCCCGTATACTAAGTGGTTTTGAACTAAATAGGTGATATTAGAAATGTCTGTAAAGATTTAAAAAAATCTCAGGCGCATTTTCTGACGCAAGGAAGGATGAACTTTTTAGATGGCTTTCTATAGTTCTTTTGGGAAAGATGCTTTTGATCGAGAGGCTGTCTAAACATTGGGGGGGGGGCGTTTTTTGATTAATATTCTCGTTTGGTTGATTGGTTCACATGCATTGCCTTGCGAGATGTATACTGTGGTGTCCGCCTCCCTTTAGAAGTGAGGGGTGTTGCTGTTCCAGCCAATAGGAAAAGTGGATGACGTCATCGTGGAGTCCAGACTTCAAGGCACTGTCTGAAGTCCTGTTCAGTTTTCTGTAGTAGTTTGTGGGAATCCACTGTATCAAATACATTTTCTTTAATTAGGTGGAGGCTATTGAGATCGATGATACTTTGTTCGAACTGTGATTTTTTTTTTTCCGGATAAAAAGTCGTGCCTTTTTTGAATTTTGTAACACTACATTGCAAACTGTCAGCAATATATGATTCTTAGTATAGTGTCTTGCATGGATGATACCAGGTGCATATCAGTGCTGTAATGTGAAAGTTTGCAAATCTGAGATTCTTTATTTGTACAGCACCCACTGAACGTTTAGTGTAGCATGGACTTTCGGTTGAGTCAGACAAACAGAACTACTTATTTGTGAAAAGAACAGCTCAGTTTTCTGTTCTTGCTAAAAGAATTTTAAATGTTGTTTTATATTGTCTGCTGCTCACCATGAATAATATTATTCTTTGTAAACTGGTTGTTTTTCTTTTAAATAATCCATTTATAATTTTTGGCATCTATAGTGAGGCAATTTCAGAAATGTCATTTACGTACTGATGAAGGTGTCTTGTGCATAAAGTGTAGCTTCTCTGCGATGAACATGAGTGCCTCGGTCCCCAAATGAAATTACTAATGAACTTCTTCACATTATATACATTCTGTTTGATGGCCATATTTGTTGTTATGGAATTTAAATAGTGACTGTTTTAATGTTAACACTGCTTTAAGCACATAAATGCATTCCTGTCCAGCCAGGCAGTGGTGGTGGATCGTACCATGTATATATCAGGGCAACTGGGAATGGACCCTTCCACTGGACAGCTGGTTGCAGGGGGTGTGCAGGCCCAAACCAAACAGGTGAAAAGTTGAAGGGGTGAAATTAAAATTGTAGTGTGCAAGCATGTACAAGTGTGTTTAGAAAACTCTCCCTGTTTGTCTGGGGTTTTTCCAAAATCCCTCAGTCACCCTAATGCTGGTGTTGAAAAGCATAGATAATTGATTATTGATTATGTCCTTAATTATTTGATTCAGGCTCTTATCAATATGGGTGAGATTTTGAAGTCGGCTGGATGCAACTATGGCAACGGTGAGATTTTAAGGTGATAAATAATACAGTAAAGAGTTAACATTCCGACTCGTATGTCTGGCCAAACATGTCAATAAGCTAATGATGAGTTTATATTAAAGTTCAACACCCAGATCACTTAGGACTAGTCCCTGTAGAAGTGTAGGATTCTGCAAGATACTGCTTTATTGTAAAGTGTGTGTATATGTTTTTTTTTTTTTTCTCTCTTCCAGTTGTCAAGACAACAGTCCTGCTGGCAGACATAGGTGACTTCAGCAATGTAAATGATGTCTATAAGCAATGTAAGTAAAGAACTCCCATGGAAACTGACCTAAGAGTCAGATTAAGGCAAAATTCTTGTTCAGTGACAATGGTTTTGGGTCACGGGGTGTCATGTATTTACAGGAGGCTTCTGCAAGGTGTCACCACACACAGATGATCTTGGTGTCTTTTACATATGATTCTACTGAATTGGACCATTATTCTGGTTTAGGGGTTGTGATTTTCAGATGCCTTTTCTAGGTGGTATCGGTGCATATTCAGTCAGTGTCCACTGGGAGTCGCCATTGTTTAGGATACAGTATAGAGTGCAAATCTTCAGGATCCTACACATGTTCATTATGACACAATACTTTGGTATAACTTGTATATGAAGTTAAATTATCAGTGACACTAAAGACCAGACTAGGACTGAATGGCTCCACAATGCAAGAGACAGGATTGGTTTATTGGCTTAGGAGAGACAAGTTATTTAAAAACAAACTTGGTACAAGATGGCAGTGGAAACACTATGTTGCCTCTGGAGACAGAGAGAGCGTGTTTCTACATGCCCCTTCAGATATAGTGCTAAAGTGGTGTTCAGGGTGTGATTTAAACCAGGTGTGGCTGACCCAGCTGTCAGATCTGGAGGGTGTTCTCAAATGTCACTTTGTCTCGCTCTGTTAAGTTGTCTCTGCTAGCATTTCGTCTGTCAGTCACCTTTAATTGTACTTCACCCTGTTGTTGTTGTTGTTCTAATTTCAAAGCAGGGATTTCCAGACCTCTCCTTTGAGGCCCTCAGCCATTACAAAAGTTTTTCTGCCATCAGACAATGAGATCAAAATAATCTTCGTTAATAATTTTTTAGGAAGTCTTTACTATTCAATTTAAACATTCTGACTGGAAAATGCAAGTATTGCTTCACATTGCCGAGTAGTAATTAAAGGTTTGATTGGTTAGTTCAGGATACTCCTACCCACCACAGGTTTTGAAGCCTCACTTAGCACCAGCATTCATTGGTTATTTCGGGATACTCCCGCCCACTTCAGGTTTTGAAGCCTCATTTGTCCCATCAATAATTAAATGTGCTATTCTGCTGCATGCAGCACTGTTTTTCTGTTCTCTTGCTTTTGTCATTGAAGAAACACCTGTATCTGAAGGCAGTAAAACATCCAGGTTTCATATCCCCAGAAACTGACTGTTCCCTGCTTCTATCCTCCTAGTTTTCAGCAGTAACTTTCCAGCCAGAGCTGCCTACCAGGTCGCCGCCCTCCCTAAAGTGAGTAACCGGCTCTTGTTCTTCCAGCCTTACTTTCAGCAGGGTGTGCAACTCTGTGGGTTAGGAGTCTGTGCCCGTGTTCCGAAGATCGCTGGTTTGAATCCCGTGGCTGAGAGAGTGGTCATATCACAGTTGGGTCCTTGAGCCAAGGACCTTAATCCAAAAAAACTGCTCCAGGGTCGCTGGGTAAATGACTGACCCTGTAATTAGGCCCCAAGCTTTGCTCTCACCTGTATGTGTGTGTCTGTTTTTCATATGAGCTAGATGGGGCTAAGTGAAAACCAATGAATTCTTATGTTGTTCTATTCATACTTGTACAAATGAGCAATAGAATTAGTTTCATTTTTCCACTAGTAATGGAATAATATTCACAGTCAGAAGAAGCCATAAGTGAAGGTGTCATACGTGTTTGGTATGGTGGATCTGTGTGTGACTTTTGTTTGAATCCCTGCACGACAAATGCCATTGACTTTTAATGAGTTTGAGTTTTATTAACCACTGCAGTAATTGTATAAACACTGCAAGCCAGTGGCCATTTTAGCAATCACTTTCCATTCCATTGGTCTTAGCCTATCTGTTCTTTCTCTCCCCTAGGGTGGGCTTGTGGAGATTGAAGCAGTTGCTGTTTTGGGTCCCATCACAGATTCCTCCTGACTAACCAGCCAGAACCTAAACAAACTGTAGCTGTCATCTATGGCATATCTCGCTCTGCTGCATCATGAGATCTCCTAGACTCATAGCTCTGCTAAGATAGAGGATATATAATGAGCTTAGATCGAGTTCACATGATTCTGTGCTGCTTTGTTGTAATTTCAGTTGTAATTTCACTTGGCTTGAGGAACCAGCTTTTTGTATTTTCATGAAAACACGTGGAACTTCATCTCGAAGGCTTCCGTCTAACCTGTAGTTCCACTGCAGAGAAGCAATTTTGCTTCTGTAATTTATGCTGGGGGCGTTGGGAAGGGGTAGTTTAATATCTGTGTACAGGGAATGTTGATGTCCCAGCTACAGGCTAACACTGAAATGCTCCCTCCCTCTTTTCCTATGCTTCAAAAAGATAAAATTAGCTTGTTTTTTCCTAATCAATTAAAAGAATGTATTCATGATGACTCTAGAGAGACTGAACTGCTGCTGCCTTCTGACGGGTTTAATGGATACCCGCAATTCTGGGATGACTTCTGAATTACTGCTCTATTTTCACAAATCCGTCCACTCCAGTCATTCAAGTCATAACAGCGCCACCTACATTAGTAATGCAGTACTGTTTGTATTCTACACAGTGGTTACATCAGTGTCAAAGCCTGTTAGCATAACAATTAAGAGCCTGTTCTGAAAGCCTCAGTAGGAAAGAATTAAACAAAACACTCAGGCATTTTAAATGGCTTAGTATCAGTGCTCCAACAAACTAGTACTCGTCAAAGGTGCTTGTGGGACACAGAAAATCATGTTTGTCTTGTCATTCATTTATCAGTACATGAGAGTTGCTTTGAATTTGAAAACTCTTGCTAAAGGAGGCAAAGGGGCCAAGCCACAATAGTTTGGTTTCACCATGACTTCGTTCCCAAGACTAACTGAAATGGGTGTGAAGTTTGATGTTTGATCCAGCCTTGGGTGGTTGGGATGGAGATGCAGATGAGGTTCTCTCAGCCTGCTTTCTAGCTAAGCTGCACCTTCCTGCCTGTGGTAAAGCAGGAAACCTCTGGACAATCCCAGAATACTTGGAGGCAATACCTAGGCAACACAGAATAGTCCAGTTCCTGGTTTAATTAGGGTAGCATAGTAACAAGGTGCTGACTGTGAAAATCAGTTTGATGGGTTGGGGAGAATGAGTATGAAACAAGAATTCTTTAACAACTATAAGAAAAATATGGATTTTACTATTGTGAATGGACCAAGTATTAGTTGTACGTCAATGACACAACTGTCGACCCCTTTATGGGATCACGTGAATTTACTTTCAGAACAACTGTCACTTTAATTACAACATGCATACAATCACACGGTCATTCATATTTGAGTTTTCTTACATTTCTGAACTATAACAATAACACATGGAGTAAAGGTTCTGGTTGGCTGGAATTTTGGAAATACAATTCACAAGTCACATTTTATTTTGAAAACCTTTTAAAGTGTCAAAAAATAACAAGACCGTAGAGCACTTTGAATTCTGTCATCTGTCCAATTCTATCCAAAAAAGACAATAACTAAGACTAGGAACATGAAGGTGAGTTCTAACTTGTGAAAAGGTACATTTCAACACTCGCTTAGGAAATCAATCTAAAGTAGTGTTTGATGTTCCAGTGTAAGATTTCCATGAGACTGCCCCTCACCAGGGACCACCTTGGGCTTCGTGGCACCAGCCTGGGGATCTATCCTTCGCCTGTTTCATCTGAGACCCTCCTTTCCACTTTTCGCCCTGTGTAAAGAGGATCCATGTAAGGGCAGAGAATAAGATCACAATCGTGGAGGATATCTTAGCCCCATTCATTTAGCGAACGCTTTTGTCTAAAAGAGTTTAGGTAACAGCTGTATGTGCTACGAGACCATCTGCATGACATTAATCTACCTGTTGATATATTCCACATTTTTCTGCAGATGAGATGTGTGCCCAGTTCAGTAGTTTTGACAGTATTGATGTACGCACCTTCTACCTTAGACCCAGGGCTCTGTACATCCAGGGACACCGCAAGGAAGGTGGTGGATACTATCACCTCAGTGAAACAGGGGTCGGAGGTCACACTGTTATTCGACTCCATCACTGGAGATACCAGAGTAGTTGGAACTGCCACAGCAGAGATTCCAGGATCGCCATCTTGGGCAGGGCTGCTGGGACCCTCTTCTTCTTCCATTCCCTCAGTGAGGAAGGCCAGAGCAGATCTCTCTGAGGATTCCTGCATCTGAAACAGGATTCCCTCTACTGTACTGGAGGCTGCAGCTCCTTCGGGTACGGAGGTCAGTCTGGGGGTGGCCACTGGATCAGGGACCAAAACAGCAGCTGGTGTGGGTGCGAATGATGACACAGGCATCAGTTCAAGTGGAGAGGCTGACTCGGATCTAAATGTCGGTTCAGGTCCAGAGGTCGACTCAGATATAGACATTGATTCAGGTCCACAGGGTGACACAGATCCAGACATCTGTTCAGGCCTACAGACCAGCTCCGGTCCAGACATCTGTTCAGGTTGATAGACAAACTTGGGTCTAGGTGTTGGTTTAGGTCTACAGGCCAGCTCAGGTCCAGGTGTCGGTTCAGGTCTACTGGCCAGTTCGGGTCCAGGGGTTGGTTCAGGCCCAGTGGCCAGCTTAGGTCCAGTGGCCAGCTCAAATCCAGGGGTCGGTTCAGGTCCAGTGGCAGGTTTGGGTCCACGCATCGGTTTAGGTCCACAGACCACCTCAGGTCCACTGGTCAGTTCAGGTCCAGGGGCCGGTTCAGTTCCAGTGGCTGGCTCAGGTACAGACATCACAGTAGCAATGGACTCTAGTTTAAGCTCAGGTGTTGGTTCAGGTTCTAGCATCACTTCACAGGGGGAGACAATCTCTGGAACTGGTGCTAACTTATGCTCAAACATCAGTTCAGGTGGAGAGGCCAGCTGAGATATAAGCATTAATTCAGAAGCAGGTGCTACGTGCAACTCAGATGCCAACTCAGGTGTATGTTCCTCCACATGGGCCACACATGGCCTTCCTTGTACCGCAGACTCAGCCTCAGGAAACAGGGGCTCTGCTGGATCATTGCAGAAAGACACCACACTCTGCTCAATGGCCAGCTGGCTGTCCTCACCACTGGTGCTGTTTTTATTGAGTGCTCCTGTTAAGACACAGAATGGATGTAACTCTTTGTCTTGTGCATTAGCATACCAGTAGTCTGCTCTCCTTCTTAGAAAAGCAAGATGAGAATCGCCTTTCTTGGAAAACATAATATTTTATGATAGGGAACCTTAAAAGAACAACACAGGATTAATGACCATTAAATCCCACTCTCCCACAACTCTGACCATGTTAAGCGGTGAGAAGATGGAAGTCACTCTGTTGTTAGAAGTCGAATGAATTTCTCTTAACAAACAGTCAGAACATGTGAAAGGCAGAATGTATAGCAAGCAGCAAAAATAAAATGGTGTAAAAAACCCAAAACTGACTGCTGGTCAAAGCTCAGCGGTAAGAACGCTGAAGCTTTTTTGACTTTAAAGTTAACTCTACGATCATGTTTTGCTCATTCTCAAACACGGGGAACTTTAAATGTGGAACTAGTCATATTTTCATCGGAGTCATCTAAGATTCTCATTGCTTGAATCACATTACAGAAGTTTATTGCAATGAACTAGCAGGGTGTTTCGGGAGAAATAAAGCGACAATTAATTTATTTTCTCGACCTATGATTAAAAAATAATGCATTATTATGTGTGAGAGAATCGAGCTTCAGAAAGTGCAGAAATGCATTACCAGCACAACTGCATGGAGGGTAGCTCTGTATTGTTTAGTAACATTTCCACAGTGCAACTTAACAGCTTCATCAGGATGGCATGAGAAATGTTAAGCCTTACATCGCAAAGTAATTTATGAATTACTTTAGCTAAAGCAAAACAAACCGCAAATAAAGGCAAAGTAATTATTTTCGTATTAAGACTGGTATGAAGGGTGTTCGTCGCCACATTACTTCATGGAGCCCAATTTCACCCATCATGATAAATCCAGATATAAGCATTTTACAGCTTCGATTAATGTTGTCAAACTAAAATCATATGGTGTGAATTTGATCCATGTAACATTGTAACAGGTATTCTGATCGATATTTGCACAAATTAACTATAAGAACAACAAAAAATCGGTTTATCTAAATCCATACCTTTTCAAATACGTATGACTGTGTAACATTATACTTATGCTATTAATTACACTGTACAAAGCCGTAATAGCTTCTGAGTAGGCCTACTAAATTGGATTAGCCATTTTAAAATAGTAAAATTATTGGATGCGTCATTACTAGCCTACAGGCGAACCAAAATCCCAAATCATTTTTCCGCAGAAGTTCCTGTTTAGTGATCTTGTAATACTGCCATAAATGTAAAACAATAAGAAATGAATAATAAACTACTGAATGCACCACTGCTAGTTCTACAATAATTTCCCAATATATCAGTTATAGGAATTTTGTGACGTGATCCTATGCAGTTTTCCCACTTAGCAAACAATTCATTTACGTCGCTAATTTCCTCAGCTTTTGCGGTCGGTCTGTTCCCCTCCTGCGCAATACTGTTTGTGCTTCATGATGAACAAACACCCCACTGTAAGTCGATCAAAGGCGAAAGACTCCGTGGATGTCACAGAAAGCTGCTTATTTCATGTGTTCTGGAGGATAGGCTCTGATTTGGGAGTACATCCAGCACCCTGGTAACGGCCAACCAGCTGCTTATTTATGCATGACATGCAGCCTGATCTTCTGAGTAGTGATTTGTTGTGATGAACTCACACACCTGCGTGCAGAATAAATGTCTCTATAGGTTTGGGTACCGGTGTCGAGCTTGCGTGATTAAAGTTTTGCGATTTAGAATTGCAAATGCTTTTTAAGCTGTACAATAATAATAATAATAATAATAATAATAATAATAATAATAATAATAATAATAAAATAATAATCGTGTTTAAAGTATTTTTGTGAATTGTAGGAAATTAGTGTATGTGTAGAATATTGCAGAAGTGGCATTTTTCATCGTTAATAAACAATGTATGCATAGCGGCAAAAAAAAAAAAAACAGTGACTGACTATTTGACGGTTTTTATTTTCAGAAATTTCAATTAATGTTGCAAATATCTGGGCATCTAAACGATCCTTGCGGGATGTGCGACGGGTTTTTTGCAGATCGTATAGACTCCAAACAGACGTCAGTGGCCGCAGTATGAAAGAGCGCGTGCACTAAGGATGTCATGTCTAACAGCAGGAGTGCATCGAATGTGACATAAAACAAGAGACTGAAGGCCGACTGTTCTTCTAGCTGTCTGGTGCGATTAGTCCATTGTGTAAAATCAACTGTGAATTCTGTGGGCATGGTAGATAGGCCAAATAGCTTGGGACAGTCGTACATGAGGCGATGATCCGTTTTGTACAGTCAAACGCAATCAACCAGGTTAACAATTAGGTGCTTTCGGAATGACGGCTGTTGCGTCTTCTTCCTCAGCATCGCAGTATGGAGGTGAGCTGCATTATCAGATCTATCCGTCCACCCATCCATCTTCTCACAGTCTGACCGCTTTTTCTGGTTAGGGTCGCACGGTCCCAATAGCATATGTATTCTAGGAAGCAGAGGGCATATCCCCGTCCTTCACAGATCAAGTCCTGACATACAAGCTTGAGGTACACCCTGGACGGGATGTCAGTCTATCGCAGATAATATTCTATATGCAGGCTTATTTACAAATAATACTATTTAATGTTATTAACGTTATATGCAATTAATTATATAATTGTTGTGACTTCAATTGACATTAAATAAATGTATTGTTTTAAAAGAAAAACTAAGTAATTATATGATGATTACTTTTTTTGACTATATATATATTTTTTTTTTACTCTACTATGACAAGCACGCGAATACCCAGCCTCTCGGAAAAAAAAAAAAGTTAACTGACGTCACTGATCTTCTTCTCGCGATAATCATTCGAGGGGCCAATCGCAAAGCATGCTGGGAGCTTCCTTCTTTCTCTCTGACATCGTACGGCCGTTGTCCGCTGGTGAGCGCGGCTCCGTTCCGAATGGCTTTACTGTTATGGCGTATGCCGTGCTTTTCTGTTCGGAACTGGCGTGTGACACGACATAAGGTCCTCATTTACGTGTTTCCTTTGCTTTAGGTGGGCCACAAGGCACTGAACCGCTAGAATGGTGGCCGCGAAGAAAACGGTGAGTTGCCTGTGGGGAGCCGAGCCACGCGCCGGCGCTGCACGCGGAGGCCGGCTCCTCCCGCCTTAGGCCTTCGGCCTGTATCCCGTGTTCCTTCGGCCGCTTCTGCATCGAGGCGACTCTTAAACGCACTGGGCGCCGTTAACTTTAATTCCGAACTTATTTTAGCTGCTTAAGAAGAACGGAAGTGCTGTTCGGCTAGCTGATGTGGTTAGCGTCGGTTTCCCTGGGTGTTGGGGTTTCAGATTTCGGCTAGCCAGAGCATCCAACCTTGACAAAGGCTACCTAGCTGTAAATGTTCATTTTTGCATGCTTAGTGCGGATCTCGGATATCCTCTCAGTGGGATCGTGGGTTTAGTGCTGTAATCTGCAGCAGTTAGGAGACCAATTGTGAAACTGGAGCTGCCCCGGCTTAAGTGCAGGTCACCATCGTTCCTGAAAGCTTCGCCTTTTCTGTAGACTGGTGTGACATTTTAAAAATGCCTCACACACAGAAAAAGTCCCTGGAGTCCATCAACTCCCGACTCCAGCTGGTGATGAAGAGCGGTAAATACGTGCTGGGGTACAAGCAGACATTGAAGATGATCCGCCAGGGCAAGGCCAAGTTGGTCATCCTGGGCAACAATTGCCCGGCCCTCAGGTAAGCACTGGGCTTGGCTAATTTCAACCTGGGACAGCTGTGGTTTCAGCACAAACTTTTTTATGTTGGGAAGTTTGTTTTAATTATAAAGTGAAGTTATTTTACTGTTTATTGACTTGCATTATTACTGTGGCATGTGTAGGGTTGTTTTTTCCCCAATGGGTAAAAGGTTTTTTTTTTTTTGTTCAGAATCTAGTATAAAAGATGTAAATATTCACAAGATTTGAGCAGGTGCATTCCTGAATTTAGCGTTGCTCGTGTTTAGTGACTTTTTTAACTGGCTGTTTTAACTTATCACTTTGCATAAAAACTCGCATGACTATTAGGCTCTTGTGGCCCAAGTTTTTATTCATAACCATTTTGTTATGCCTGCACCTAGGTGGGCTTAGTAGGGGCCTCTAGCATCAGGTGTGCTTATTGTGCACCTTATAATTTTTCAATCACAATGTTCTGTCCCTAGGAAATCTGAAATTGAGTACTATGCCATGTTAGCCAAGACTGGTGTCCACCATTACAGTGGAAATAACATTGAACTTGGTACAGCCTGTGGTAAATACTACAGGGTGTGTACTCTGGCCATCATTGACCCTGGTAAGTTTTTTTTTTTTTTTTTTTTCTGTAGTCTTTCAGCACTAGCTGTAATTATTATTTTTTGTTGACCTGGTGAAGATGTTTGTAATACAGGCAACAGCCTGGTATGTTTGGGCCACCTTCATAGAGAAATATTGTTTGTTCCTGGTGTAGTACATCTTCACACCAGTCTTGACTTTCTGCGAATTATTCTCGCCTGTTTGATCCGTCCATGGTCTGATCAGGGCTAGACATTCGCAAGATTAACACCTGTCTGAGAACTCACAGATCTGACCTTTTGGCTTTTCTGTTCTCTTCCCTGCACTTACTGGTTACATTTTGGCCCCAGTGCTATCCGTGAAGCCCAGTTGTGTTGAAGTGGACCTCTGCATCGGTGCTTACTGTAGTGTTAATGTACTGCTTTCTTCCACAGGTGATTCTGACATCATCCGCAGCATGCCAGAACAGCAACAGGGCGAGAAGTAATTTCCCTTTCCCAAAGTTATAAATAAACTAGTTGAACACCAACAGTCCAAATGCCTTTTGTTATATGAAATGCACTTCGCATTGAATGGCTGAGATGACTGCACATGTACCCCTACTCATTTAAGGATAATATCCATTCCAATATTAGGGTGCCACGAGTCCCATTAACATTTTACATGCTTTGTTAAATGTAACATTGAACATTTACTTAAGAATTAAGGTTTTTGTGCATCTAACCTGTACTCATCACATAGGGGGAGACTGGTGATGATTATGTTCTTATAGAATTCTGGCACTAAAAATAGTTATTGGACCTAAGTACCTATGAGTGTCTTCCACAAACAGTAGGCATTTGAAATTGTCACAATAGTGCTGTGCTTGAAAATATTGGTCAGGAGTTCTACTGTTCCAGGCTACCCCAGTACAGTTGTAACAGAGGTAAGGAATCTAGGCACCCAACCATGCAGTTTGAAGAGCTTTAAAGTTGATTCTTTTAAGCACTGAAATGTTTCAGGATCAATCATTTACACTTGGATAATTTTAAGTGATCTTGCATTAAATTTCACTGTCACTGAATGAAATGAAACTTGTGTTTGTGATTATCCTGCTTAGTCCATCTTAACTGAAGTTGAGAAATCATGAAGGCAGTTGACTCAGATTTGAACCTAAATCAATTGAAACTGTTGACATTGAGTCTCATTGTTCAACTAGGTCTACCAGGGATGCAGACTTTGAGATGGAATGACAGGTACAATGGGCCTTGGTGACAGAGCTGACTGATCCTAACTTTTATTGCTGCTTTCTTCAGAATACTGCCACCTGCCTGTCTTGGCCACTGCCTAGGTATGCTGGAGAAAAGTAATTTTATTGCAATCTTATGGCTTTTGGAAAGTGTTACCATTATCCCCAACCCTGTCAGCCATTACATCACCTTAGTATAACGGCCAAATTTGACAATAGTACAAATAGAATATTGAAATATTAATGCCTCATCTGATAATGTGCAAGTTAATTTGAACAAGTGCACAAAAATATTGATCAAAATGTTGCCTATCAAATTTATTTAACTACAATCAGCAGCTTTGGTTCCTGTCATGAAATGACACACCAGGGATAATGTGAGCATGTACTATAGAGGGGTTGTGTAATGCTAGGTATTCCCCCACTGGAGAAATTGCCACTTACAGCCCCATATTACAACCATGCCTGGTCTCCCTACTTGAATTACAAGCTCAAGGTAACTTCTGTTTAAAAGATCTTTAACTTTTGGTATTTTGCAAAGTTGATATGAAACATGCTATAGAGACGCACATATTGCATTAAATTCACTACACTGCTACTAGAACCTGTATGCAAGTATAACATTTCATTCTATTGCGTGATTGATCAGACCTTATGGTGGGAACGCAAGCTCAACATTGTCATTAAGGCAGAACTTTTTCCATTTGGCCTTTTCTTCCAAAAGAATTGAAAATTAGCCATGCTCTCAGATTTGCCTTTCATGCATAAACACCAAATCTAACAGCCACAACATCTATCCTTCAATGCCAACATTAAGCCTAAAAATTCTCTGCAAATGAGAAATTAGTATCAATACACCAATTAAATGAATTTGCTGTAATTACAATTTAGTGTTTGCAGCAATCACACTCACCAAGTATTACTGAAAAGCAAACCATTGTACTCATGATATAGATTATGTTAGGAGAGGGGAACATTTGCAAAGAGGTGGAAGAGATTGGGAGAAAGGAAAACTTTTAGAACACAGTGCTTGAGGCACAAGAGTTCAATACAGAAACCGGTGAGAAACAGGGCCAGGCACTAAGCTGTAGTAAACACCACCACTACTTTCTCCCTTAGCTGTGAATGAGAGGCAAGGTCAGGCCAGGCAATGTTCTTGTCAGGAACAAAAGGAGACACGAACAACTATTGATGACTTGACTGAGATGATTACTCAGTATATCCACCATTTCAGAATAGACCAAGAACACCTGTGCAAATTACTAGAACTTGGAACATGTCACCTTATGTGCGCGAAATTTTGCAGTTCAGGAAATTGTAGAGATTGTTGGAATGACAGGTTCTTTGTATCACAGATGTTAAGCAACATAACCATCCACAAGGGGGAAAAAAAAAAATGAGCAACTTAGTTGCAAGATCTAAAGGAGCAGCTAGACAGAAATAGCAGCTAAAATTAAAACCTTATGCAAGGTGAGGTAGTGTCAAATCCAATCAGATGTACACCACAAATCAGAGGCAAATGATTCAAAAATGCCTGGACAGATGGACCAAGTGAATCTCCCTGCCAGTGGAAACGTAGTGTTGGCAACAGTAGATCCTTCTGCCCATTTAGAGATGATATCCTGTGGTTTCCATAGGAGAATCTTTCAGATACGAGCTCCTTGACCTGTGAGTCTCCATATGAAGTGAGTCTCCATATGAAGTGAGTCAATTCAGCTTGTAGACAGGTTACTTGGAGGAATTACTACTTTTAATTCTAAGCTCTTACAATGCATTCTGATGTACATCAATTTTAGATCAACATTTCTGTATACACCACTCAAAGTCTTGCATTTTATGAAATAGTCACCCTTTCAGCTCTGTTTAATGGCCCACTGTCAAAAATGCAGTTTAGGCCTGAGCTGTGGGGGGGAAAACTTTCCAAAAGCTGAATACAACCAAATTGTTGCCAGTAGGCAGTACAAATGACAACTTGTGGATTGGCTTAAGGCATGGGGGGGGGGGGTGGTTTAATTTATAGGAAATTGGGCCGCTAGTGTCAGGTGCTGCCTTTGACTGTTGAAGCAGCTGCTTCTTTAGCCTTACTCAGAGTTAAATGGGACCACTTTAGAAGCTTGTCTGAAAATGCTTTTTTTTTTTTTTTAAACCAGAAAGGGACATATAGCATGGCAAGTAGTAATATAGCACTTGGAAATACCCAAGGCACAAGTACAGCTAGGCTGAGAATCCCAAGAGGGGTCAGTAACAAAAGGGCAGGTTTAAGTTAGACCTTGAATTGCATAGCCATGTTATGAAGTCCCTCTGAAATAAGGACTAGGGTGTGCTGTTACTGTAAGCAATGTGACTTATCTGGAGGGAATGTTATTGTACAACATGTCCAAGACAGTGGCTGAGAATAGCCTAATTTGTCATGAGAAACCAGAATTGATTACCATCATTGAACTTTATTTCTCCTCCCATTTACAAAATGATCCTTAGTCTGGCATGAACATGATACACAGGCTAGGAAGAAAATCCGTTCCAAGGATACAAGCTGGTCTATAGTAAACATTGAGCACGCGCCTTTGGAGGACTGCTTGGCATTTCTCCCTCTGATGAAATGTAGGTTTAGTTGTATTCCAAGGTCTTCACAGTCAAAAGTGCTAGTGCTTATAGATTAAAGAATGATACCAAAAATCAAAGAATTCTGATCAAAAACCTCAGTATTCATATGGCAATATGAAAGGATACATTTCAATCCAAGTTTTTGGATGCTTTGCAGCCTGGTTCTGGATCAATCATGTTCTCGCAGTTGTACAGATTTTCCGTGGAGGGCTTTAGGACAGCAGCTGAAAAGTGGCCATGATAGAAGGTAGTTTCAGTGGTACTCTACAAAGCAGAACCGCCTTGCCCCACTTAAAGCCACACACCAATGCTACTACTAAGAGATTGCATCTCCTACACTAATAATGCAGCTGTCATTTTCAAAAGCACGCGTTAATCTGTCAAGTGAGTTCACCATTGCCTGGTCAGTACATTCATTCCATTCTAGTTTGACGATTCCTTCCTGTAATCTCATTCATAGGCTTATAAAGGTTGCAAGTTCTAGAATGCAAGCCATTTGGATAAAACCCACATTTTGAAACTTGAAAGCATTGGTGGTATATTGACAAACTATACAACAAATGATACATGGCTTTTGGGGTCAATTGTTTTGAGAATCACATGTTAAATGGAGCCTCAACTGCTGTATGAGCACACCCTTTCAGATCAAAAGCAAGACTGCAGCTGCTTACCTTCACATATGTGTGACTTGAGTTCATAAGCCATTTCATCCAAGTGACTGAAGTCTTCAGCATAAAACAAGTGCTTCTCATGTGTCTCTGAAGCTATTTCCTGGAGTTCATGCTTGACAGCCTTTCCGACTCCAACTGCATACATGGTGATGCCTACAAGGGAGCAGGATTCAGACCACCTCAGTACTGGCTTCTCTTGCCTACTTGAGATTAGCCAGAGGCAGTTCCTTACCTGACTCCTGTGCCTTGGCAGCCCATTTTGAAATGTTATCCTGGGACTGGCCATCTGTGAACACAATACACAAGCGGGGGACACCAGGCCGGGCCCTGGCCCTTGGGGAGAAGCTGCTCTCAAACATGTAACTGAGGGTGGTGTCCATCATAAAACCTCGACCCATGTACTGTACCCGGGACACTGCCTGCTTCACAGCATCGGAGGTAGAAAACTGACCCAGGGAAAACTCCATGTGCACCTTGGAAGAGTACTGCAGGAGTCCCACCTGTGTGTGCCTGTCAGACACATTCAGCAAGTCGACAATGCTGTTCACAACTTGCTTTGCCAACTGAAAGTTGCTGAGGCCCAGGCTCTTTGAGCCATCGATTATGAACACCAGGTCCATTTTCTCACAGCCAGGCTCTGCCATAAAACAGGAAGCAACGAGTGAAGACTTGAGCAGTGCTTATTACTCAGAAGCAGATTCAAAATGAAAGCCTAACTACACAAGCTCTAGACTTCAGACTTCCCACTCACATCACTGAGCAATTTAAGAGATTGACATTCCATTAGTCAAAAGTTGTTTAAATGGTTGTTTGCCCCAAAATTACATTAACATGAGTATTTCTCAGTGCATCATAGATTTTGCAATACGCATGATCTAATAGCATTTGTGAAAGTGTAGTGTCGCACTAGCAAGGGTCAGCCTCATTGGCTTTTTGCTGGGCATAACATCAACCAAGCAAGGCAAACTCTCAATGTACATCTAACATGTACGGGAATCTGCAACATCAGGCCACAGGAATGACAAGTCTGAAGTAGTTCACAAAAGCAAATCATAGGGCAACTGGTTTCTTTCCCTATGGACCCACACCCATAACTGGCAACTGATGCTCCCCATACATGGAAAGGGAAACAGCTGTTGTGTGTACATAGGCCAGACGGTTACGGCATAGCAGCCTACAGGTCAAACTGTAGAACTTGTATGCTTCAGATTTATGCCAATGTTCCTGTCATACAGGGACTGAAAGTACAGACTAAATGTGGTCAAGTTGGTGTACCCAAACTGGAGATGACGTCAGCTCATTTACGTGGTGGTTAAGTCCATAGCAACCCATGCAGAATTAACAACGTTTGAGACCAAAGAGGTGACGTCAGATCTCATTCAGCAGCACAGACTTACTCTCACAGGTTTTACCATCAGATTTGAGCTTATATCCTTCACGACACTGACACACAAAGGAGTCATTGGTGTTCACGCACTCGTGCTCGCATCCTTGGGCCCCCGGAGCGCACAGGTCAATTTCTGCAAGACACAATCACAACAGCCAGTTGAGAACAGGGCAGCGCCACGGTGCAACCCAC
>JAACJT020000110.1:7815074-7858565 GCA_009936485.2 Gymnarchus niloticus | reverse complement strand
GTACGAGGGAGGGAAAAAGGGCGGCCCAGACCCACCCAGCCCAGCCCACCCCGGCACGGCAACCGGGGGGGGGGGGGGGGGGGGGGGGGGGGGTTGGAGGCTTTCTCACTCAACTCAAGGCAAGGGTAAACCATGAAGAAGATTCCAGTCCATTTCAGGATACACACATGTACACTAATGTACAGGCACACAATAGAGAGATGCCAGTTCACCTAACTGCATGTCTTTGGACCGGAGTGCGGAGAACCCCTAACCCAGGAGGTGTGAGGTAATAGTGCTACCCATTGTGCCACCAAGTAAACAAATTTACCCTTTTTGCTACAGCCATTATCATGTGTGTTTATGTGTATCAAAATACTTAAGTAATGACACTTTCAAACTGAGGATGTATACAGGCATGGCTGCCATGCAAATACATTGTATGGTGCATGTTTATTTGCAAGGGAACAGACCAAACTGTGACAGATACTGTTTGACCGACTTCTTTGCAGGTTCTTCAAATCTTGGGGAGCATTGCCCTTCCCCAAAGGGACACGTCCTCTTAAATTAATAACTTGTTGCAGTCATATTTTTTCTGTATAGGTCTTACTGGTGATTATGGTGATTTTTCAAAACAGCATTATGAAGGAACATGTCATCTCTTCAGTAATGGGCCATGGTTCAGACCGTGGCATTCAGAGCGGAAGGGCTACCATTGACAGTTGAGTTATGATGTATGTGTAGATAGTGTGTGTGTACACACACACACACATACACACTACATGGACAAAAATATCGAGACATTGGCCTGTGCAATATCTCATTTCAAAACCAAGGGTATAAATAAGAAGTTGGTCCTCCTTTCCCTCACTCTTTGGGAAAGGCTTTACACTAGATGGCTGAAAATTACTCTTGGGATTTGCTGCCATTCAGCCATAACATGTTGTTTAATTATACACCTGTCTCAGCAATGAGTATGGCTTAATTAAAAGTATGTGGGAACCCCCCCCATTAATTAACTGGTGTCCCCATACTTTTGTCTATATAATATATAAATAATCAGAAATTAAAATGGCAGAGACATTACACCAGGGAACATGCAGATCTATGTGGCTGAGTGCCGAGGTCGTTACCTTGAAACCAAGGATGCAGCTGATGAAGAGGAGCACGACAAGCACTAAACACACGTAGTTCATGGACATGATTTCCTCCTTGTATGAGAAGTTCCCTGGCTGTAAGGGCAACAGACAGAAGTCTGGGATGACATGCCGTCATCAAGTTTTGGAGGCAAGGATCCAAAAGATTTGGAAGGCTTGGCAGTGGTGCCACTCACCAGCTGTTGGAGGTACTCCTGAATGGTGTTAGGGTACACCACAATGCTGAGGGCCACCAGGAAGTTAAGAGCGAAGTCAAACGTCTGGTAGCAGAAAAACGGAATGATCCAAGCAGCATGTTGCTGTTAAAATAAAGAGGAAAAGAAAAGCTGTATGAGCTCATTCTGACATAATCTGTGAAGACTTGGGAAGTTTTCCTGATATGTATATGCAGCAGTGTGATTTAAAAAAAAAAAAAAAAAAAACAGGAAGATTTGCCAATTGTAAATTACAAGTCTGATTTTCTAGGTGGCTTCAATGGTAATGGTAATGGCTTCCCAGTGGTAAACTGCAATCAGGCATGAGTTTATTTTTTGTTCTGGGAAAAAGAGATATATTTATAGCCGCATGAATATTTGGTCCTGTTTCTTCCTATTTATATTCATCTTATATTCAAGAGGTTAAACACTGCTCTAACATACTGTAATGCAGGTTGGAACTTCACTGCAAATTTATTTGAAACATATTCGCCAAGACATTTTTTGGTGCTAGTAATGCAACTTTTCTAATTATGCCACGTTATTCTAAATTTTGTAAAATGGTGTCTAATTCGGCTTATACAAATACCTTATAAGCTCCATACGTTGCCATCCCGCAAATAATTATCATAAGAAGGGAGATTGCGGTAGCGATGCACATATCTGGAAAAAAAAAAATTGAAAAGTACATCAACCATGATGTAATGGTACATGGCTTCACTCAGTAAACAAAATCTCCATAAAACTCTTTGCTGAACAGGATATACGTAAATCATTAGTAATTTAAATTACTAGTTGAGACTATTACATTTGTGTTACAAGGACATCAATGTAAGTCACAGGCATCAGAGTGCTTTACAGCTGATTTGCTGTATGGGAAACACAAAAAGGAAGTGTTGGTTTAATTCAGCTGACAAAAAGCGACTGGGATAACAGCAGAGGCCCAAAATCTGAGATGAGTCTCAGTGAGTCAACTCTCAGTGCTTAAGCAGCAATATGAAGTACAGCACCCAAAATAACTCTGACCCTGACCCTACAGGCAGACGTAAGGTGAGCTTACACGGAGCGCTTCAATCTGAAACTGCGATTCATATGTACACATGCAAATTGCATGCATATACAGTAGACTGTGGGCTGAAACCTATGCTTTCCCAGCATATCATACTCAAGCTGTTACTGTTTCTGTCACATATAATAATTCCATCCAGCTTGAGGTGCTTTATTAAAAACCATCTTGCTTTATTAATGTGTACTATGTCCCCTTTTTTAATACTCCTGTCATTAAACATGAGCCAACTGAAAAGAAACTGGACTGGGGCAAATTTAACTGGCAAAGCAGTACCATGCCATCTGTGTAAAGATTGTTCATGCTTTCCTGAAAGCACCCAACAAATAAATGCATGAGACTTTTGTACAGGGGAACAGTTTTTGGATAACTGTGGCTAGAACAAAGTGTTGCGAAATCAGTAAGTTCTCATCTTTTATTCATGATTCTTTTATTCAGCACTCAGTAGTGCAACACAAACAAATGTGCAAGTATATCGCATGGAGTAGAGCATCAAACTCAATGGCCAAGCAACACAATGTCTCTGAAATTCTGAGGGCTCTAACAGTGGGGTTGTTTTAAAGAGAACTAGGTATGTGGCCATACTTGAAAGAAGTTAAGCTGAAGTTACTAGAATGAACCAACTCTACGGTTTCAGGACAGTTAGTGATAAGGAAGTAGTTTGTCCATTTTAACAGCTTTCACCTTCATATTGTACATCAGGTTGGAACAGACAGTAATGTCGAAAGTACGATGTCACAATGTTGCGATACGTTCCGAAGCACCTTCTTCTCTGACAAGTTCTGCATGCAATACTAGATGCACAAATTTTAAAGGTGGCCACTGAACAGCTGAACTGCATAAATCTAGACACATGATATCCTTTATAATATTTTTATTCTGTGTGGGTGTGGTTAGCTGCCGTCAATAAAATCAATTATGTATTCTTAATTTAAGATGTGAATTTTATTTTTTTGTATACCAGTTCTAAACATTTCTACAAAAGTTTCTGGCTAGTTTGAATATTGCAATGGTGGTAAGACATTAAAAAAAAACTAAAAGTTTACCCATATGGCAAATATGAAATTACATTACACAGCTTCCATTTGAAGTTTTTTACTTCCTAGTTTACAATAATATAACTATTACTAATAAAGGAATAAAAATGATAGTGACATTCAAATAGTAATGTTACTGATGTGCAACAGTGGTCTTTCAGTGGTACTAAAAAATTAAAGGAGACAAAATGAGGTCCACCTCCTAAATCCCCACTCAATGTTTGTTTGGTAGACTAGCAGCCCCTGTGTTATAAAACAGAGATCCTGGTTAGACTCTTCAAGCTTTGCCCTGCCCATGATGCAAGGTGGTCAGAGCCAATGGCAGGAAATAACAGAGCTGGTTAATCCGCTGGAATTGGGACAGCGCAGTCAGTATTAATCAAAGCCACTGCTGACGAGGGCAGGCATGTGGTTTCAGCATTACCCTTATAGTCAGTGTGTATTTTTAATATATCAGCTCAGTCAGTTTTTAGAGATGTTCCTGTCAAGCTAGGCAAAAAACACATTTAACGTGGTATAGCCACATCCAACAACAACGAGTGAGTAGTGTTTATAGGAAGGAGGATCTGACAATGATCTGGTTTTTGCACATTTATGTTCACACAGTATACCACATCACAAAGGAAAGCTATTCATTTAATATGACTGCTTATTATTTCTTCTCTACTTCACATCTTTACATTATATGGGAGAACTATTTTTGGACATATCACGTGGACCTGCTAAATGAACCACTAGAGGTGTGGAAAATTCAGACTTGTCAAAACCCAGCACTAATTAAATGTCTTCTGATTTTCACTTTAATTTTAAAATTAAATTATATGACATATGAAATCAGTACCATAACTCCCATACTTACTGGCATCATCCATGACATCAAAATCATTGGCCAGTTCAGCACTGGTCAGGCGGTACTGTTCAGGGTCAGTGAGGGCAGTCAGCAGAATGAGCAGCACCACGGCATTGATGAGCTGTCAGCAAGAGATCAGAAAGACACCAAGAACATTTAGATAACGTAACATTTAGGAACGGTTCCAACAACTCTGTTCACACTTGTGTGTGAGTCAAACACTCTTAACCAAGGTAACACGTTTTTATCCATCCACCCAGCCAGCTATTAATCTTCTAAGCACTTATCTTAGTCAAGGTCATGGGGTCCTTGAAGCCCATGCCAAGCAGCACAGGGCACAAGGCCAGGGTGCACCCTGGATTGGATGCCAGTCCATTGCAGAGTACACACACACACACACGCACGCACGCACGCACGCTGGATGTGAAACTTTCACCCTGACCAAAAACATCCAAGAAACACTATGTTCTGCCAGTTCTACATACTGTAGTACTCAAAATGGGACAAAATGTCCATGTCAAAATTATAACTACAGCAATTAGACACCAACAAAATAGTTTAACTCAGTTTAAGTACAATTTAATGAAATGAAATGGAATCTCTATCGGCTATTTGCACCAGGATATACTGGAATGTATATTTTGTATATCCCTTCTTGCTCTCCATGAGAACACAGACACTAACATAGAGGTAAGAGCAAGCTTGGGGTCAGAGCACAGGGTCAGCCGTTTATCCGGCGCCCTTGTAGCAGTTTTGGAGTTAAGGGCCTTGCTCAGGGGCCCTATTGTGATATGGACACTTGTTGCCGACCTCGGCATTTAAATTCTCTGCTAACTGACAACATTCTGTTTGTACAGGTCACGTCAGTCACAAGCCAACACGCGACAGAACGGGGGCTGCCGAGGTGGCGCTCAGCTCCGTCACGAACGGGCGCGCGACGCCAACGCCTGTAACGGAAAACTTGACGTCGTTTCGTGAAACCGCATCCTTCCCGCCCGCTGATGTTAAGGTCGGATTTCGGCGTCGACCTGCGTCGCCTGTTCACTCAATACCTAAAGCCAACTAAAAAATGTATGAGCGCAACGCAGAAATTAGATTATTTTTCACAGACGCGCCCTGCCTGGCACCAGTAAGTAAATAAGAAACTGCCTTTAAATTTCCTTTTCTTTAACTGCGTATTCGTAAGGAGAACCAGTTCAGGTTTACAATAACGTTCCGGGTAACTACTTTAAAGACAATTAAAATACGGAAGAAATTACACCAATCGAAAGTATTACGGGTACATGGTTTGGGGGAATTTATCTTTTCGTCAAGAGTAGTTTAACTTCTGCCATGTTTCCATACACGGAAAACGCCCTGAATATTTAAAAATACTTTTCTATTTAAGTTATTTTAAATGTAGCCGACTTAGCAAAATTCTTAAGCCTAACTGAATGATTTAGATTTCATTTACTTTCTGTCGACCAAAACTTTTATCTAATGCTCGGCTTGGTAGCTACATCGTCTGACACTGGGTTTCTTCAATGGGTTTAGCTCAAATATCTGAACGATAAGTTAAACCGTTATTTAATGAAACGTGTGAGAGAGATGCAGTACTGATTTGTTAAACTTAAGTGTGCATAGTGTAATGACCCTGCTGAATAATAGCAGTAAGTATGGGGATACTTCCCTTTAAACAGGTCGATACTTTCACCACAGTCGTGGTAGGTTGTCTGATTCGAAGTGTCGAAACCATCTGAATGTTAAGGTTTGTAAACAAATCCCTGTAAACATTTGCAACGCGCGAGAAGGGTAAAGAAAGGCTCACCATGTACCAGATGCCGAGTATAATGGTGCCCGTCCGGACATGGCAACAGAGGCAGCAGCCCGTGGAATACCATCGATCCCACGGCGAAATCATCATTGCGAGGCTGATTTCACCTACGGTCCTTCAGTTATCCGACATGTGGGCCGACAGCAGCGAGCCGTCAGGACTCTCGACGTCCTCCGCGATGATATGTCGCTAAGATCCGCGCCGACGGATAAACGCCACCCCAGCCCACCCCCCGCGCGCACCACGTGACCCAGGCTGGGCTCTGAACCGGGAGCGCGCGCTCTGTGATGATGATAGTCCAGATTCAATACTGCAAAAACGCGAAATTGCGCTATGTGTCATTCTATATGTAATGGATAAAACATAAGCCCCTTTTTGCCAGACCTGATTTTGCATCCGTAAAACCAAACTGTGTATAAAGCGTTTCCACGTTGTTGATCGTCTTGCGATGTAATTTATTGTAGAGGTGTCGGTGATAGCTCATTTACCATGGAGTCCCCTAAGAAACAGATTTGAGTAGTGACATACATTACAGTAGACTATTGTAGTTCTTTGTGTCCTCGGGACATGGTTATAAGTAGCTTAGAGGTCGACTGGAAGTTTTGAACTAGGGAAAGCCATACAGATCCTCTACCGAGTCAACAGATAGAAGTAACTGAAACTTACAACATGGTAATGGAGTCTTGTGTGACAGCAGTTGAATCTGAGTTTGGATCATCTTCCTTCTGTCAGAGAGTTAACATGGCACAGGATAGCACAATGGTTTTGGTTGCCACTTCAAATAGAGTGAGCCATTAGGAGAGGGAAGCTATCCAGTATAATGGCTCAGGCCAGGTCTTAGAGGACTATACTGACAATTCATTCAGTATTCAAAAACATGCCAAGCATGTCACATGCTGGCAGATGAGTTTGGGGGGGGGGGGGGGGGCTACTCCATTATGAGGAAGTGGAAAGCCAGCTTTAAGCACCTACAATTAAGGATTAACACTACGCAGGCCTCCAGCTGTTGCATCCTCTATAAATACCCCTTTTGTAGAAGAACGACAAGTTGTAGATATCAGGTTTCTCAGTTTATTTAAAGAAAAAAAAAAAAATCAGCTAAGAAATGACATGGCATATTTAACAAAGTCTTCAAAACACATGATCATAATTTTTCAAACTGCAGAAAAAGATACAAATACACATCTCAAAGTTTTAGTTTGCATTATTGTCTTGAAAAGCAAAAGCAGTGAGGCAGGTCTTACCGAAGCTCTACCAGGCTTCTTTCATGTCAATCACAATACAACTGCAAAGGACAGTTTCCATTACAAGGTTCTAACAGTGCCTGCCTCATCAAAAGCCAGACTTCCACTTCAGGATGACATGTGTGGTCCACGTTACGAGTACGTTAAAAAAAGAAAACCTATTTGCTGTTGATTGCATTTCTTACATCAAGACTATTTAGAATCAATTACCATTTAAAAACTTGCCCATCAATTTAGGTTAGGTGCTTGAACAGAGTACTTTGCAGAAGGGAATAACTTTTAGGTCAAACTTCAGTCACACAGTTGCCCTGAAAAGCTCATTTGAAAACAAAAACGAACAAACACTGCTGTGTGGGATGAGAGGAACAGGATAATAGTCACATACACACACAGTAGAGGTTAAGGCAATAGAATTTCATTCCTGATAATTTATTAATGACTCATGGATTAAAGCTGTTCAAAAAACACTTGCTCTTACTCAACCACATATTGCACTCATCAATTCCTTGACAAAGTTGGAAACACAAATGACAACTAAAAATACATACTGTGGGAAGTATAATTCACAGCACATTGCAGCCGAATTCCAAACATAACAACCTCTTTACATGTGGATTAGTCCCCCATAACAAAGTTGAGAAAGTTCCTTATATGGTTTTTAAACAAACTAACAGTATTAGGACAGTAGCAGTTCGAAGTGTTACCTCCTATGTAAAGGTCAGGGCACAACATAGTACAGCAAGATATTTAATGAAATAAAAAAAAAAAAAAAAACACTAAGAAACTCTTAGTGTCATTTACAAAGAAATCTCTAGAATGAGATGTTTCCTAAATCCTGGGTGTTTTGGATAACTAGCCAGTCACCAAATGACAAAACCCATTTAGCCTAGACCTCCTGTCGTACTGCTGTCTGTATGTCATGCCATAACAGGTCCACAGCTCATTCTTTTCACTACGAAGTATAAATCACTGCGCCATAGTGCGCAACACACTTATGCGTCAATGTAAATCGTCCATGGCTGCAATGAGGATTTTTATATTATATATATATATATGCATTTCCACTGCAAGTATTAGCCATGTACAATTAAGTTTACTACACCATGTTATTAAACACATTTTCCAAAATTACTCATTGTGAATAACGATAAAAAAATGCGGCCAGCTACATGTCAATCTGAAATGCCACTTGTAGCAAGGCTTACAGTGCAGTGTCTAGTTGCAGTCTGCAGGATGAGAGACTTGCTCCATTGGGTTGTTAAGCTGGTCAAATTGAAGATTGACATCCCCTCCCCCACCTCCAATGTTAAAAAAAGTAGTTCTAATTTGTATAAAACTTTACACTCAAATTATTGCATAAACTTGAATTTTCTTTAAAATCCTTTTGCATAATTTCACCCAGACCCCAAGTACAACTCATGTTTCTCTTCTTGCCTTCTTCTTTTTGACTTGCTTTGGGGACTCCCAGTTTTCCTCAGATTTTTCTAGGAGAAAAGAAAAAGTACAATATAATCTGCATTTGAAATCTAAAAGTTCTTTGACAATTACAAGAGGCGAGTTTTTGGACTATCAAATTAACACTGGCAACTGCTGTCATCAATGACTGAGCACAATGCAGGTGTGTCTGAGCTATTGAAGTGTACACAATATCCAAACGGGCACTACAGAGGACATCTGGTAATAAACCATCAATGTCAGCTGTCATAAATCACTAGCACAGGGACAAGAGGAGGGAGGTACTGGATAACAGAAAAGCACAGCTTGCACACTCAGTCTGGAAACTCAAATCTGAAATCTGCAGTGCGACAATTTGTTGAAAACATCTGATACCCATCATTTAATAATGGCAGGTAACCTTGATTATTGTTCAAATGAATTGAGAATATGCTTCAGCCATTGAGGAACAGGATGAATTGACAGAAAAGGGTTTGTCAATCTGTCATCCAACTGCTTATTCTAATCAGAGTTGAGAAAAACTGAAGGAGCTAAGTAAGATGCTGCAGATAGCTCGACACTCCACATGTCAAAGTGAAAGGAACTATGTAAAAATGACAGGCTTCAGGACTCACTCGGCAGAGGAGCTGGTGGACTGGCCTGCATTGCTGCCGGTTCCGATTCTGCTGACCTCCTTGGTAATTGCTTGGCTGGCCTGGGGGGGGTGCTATCTTTCTGGGCCCCTGCCGGCTTCTCACCCCTCACCTGCACAGAGCAGGGAGTTGCAGGGGCAGCCTTTGGGGAACGGCCCTTGCCAACAGCAGCACGAACCTCAGATGATGGGACTGGCACAGGAGGCCGAGTAGGTGGGGGTGGCTCCAGAACCTGTTGGATCAAATCCTCTTTCTCCGGCTCCCCGGATTCCTTTAAATCAGGCAGGTCAGACAGAAGCAGTGAGAAGCTGGCACTAGACACATTGCTAGGCTCTCAACTGCTTCTGTGTCAAAAGTCATGCTGGGGCCTGAAGCCCCAGTTCAGTGCCATGTGACTGAGAAGTATGTGTGCGCCCACCAGGACGGCTGTGCCTGCCTCTTCAGCCCGTTTCCTCCTCTTCTTCTTCTTCTTTTTGGATTTACCACTTCCAGCAGTGGCAGACTCCTCCTTCTCCTTTTCATCATCTGAGCCCTGGAGAATAAAAACAAGAACCCAGTTCAACATCCAAGTGATTAACTAATACAGAAATGTTATATAAACTAGTGATAGGACAAGTGATTGCATTTGATTGGTAGTTCAGGATACTCCCACCCACCACAGGTTTTAAAGTCTCATTTACCACCAGCACCGTTTGGTCAGTTCAGGATATTCTTGTCCATTATGGGTTATGAAGCCTCATTTATCCCATTACTAATATAAAGTGCATTATATTGGGAGAAGGATGCTGAGGATGGAGCTGCCAGGCAAGCGGAAAAGAGGAAGGCCAGAGGAGGTTTATGGATGTGGCGAGAGAGGACATGCAGGTGGTTGGTGTGACAGAGCGGGATGCGGAGGACAGAAGGAGATGGAGACGGTTGAGCTGCTGTGGCGACCCCTGAAGGGAGCAGCTGAAAGAAAATGACTAATATAAACTGCATAATTATTGTCAAATGCTAATGTAGCATCCAGGTTAATGTACATCAAGTTAAACTTGAAAACCTTGTGGACCCTTCCAGATGTTTATCGTTACAGCAGCTTCAGACAACCAGGCCACCACACTGTGGCTAAATTGTTCCTATCCAACATTCTATATTAAACACTTGTTCAGCAAATCAGTATTACTGTGAAATTCATGCTGTGCATTAATGTAGCCTAGTTAGATATAAAGATTAAGGCAAGCCGGCTCCTTTTAAATAAATCTTCACGTTCATACTCAAGGGTTGCTTATTGAACTCTACTGTATACAATGATTTCAGCAAAGTGTACCACTAGACATTTTCTGGGAGACTGACTAACCTTCACAGCCTCTGGGTGAAGCTCCTCAGATGGAGTTTTTGTTTCCTCATAGTTACCCCAACGTACAGAGGGAGCATTCCAGTCAGAGCTTGGGTCCTCAACCATTCCATCTGGAAACCCAGAACACACAGTTCAAAGCCAGCTCTTTCCCAATCCCAGAAGAATTTCCAATTTTTAACAAACAGAACCCATAGAAAAACAGACATACTTCAAAATATGGGTTGCTCCACTGGCTATTGTCCCGAGCTACAACTAACTGGAGACAGTGGCACACCAATGAAATGTAGAGGCTACTTATTTGAACACACGTGACTGCAGAATATTCCCAAAAATCTTACTAGCCCCAGTGCTCAAAAACACTAACTGCAAAGACATGGTAGTAAAATATTTCAGCATCTCCTGGGAAATAACGTGTGCTGCTTACTCAGGCCAGACCACTCATCATCCACTTTAGGTTGATTGTCCCACTCCTGGTCAGACCCAGGCTTCGGATCAGTAGCTTAAATATTAAAAAGGGGAAAAGAATATTCCATATAACTACACTTGACCACAGGTAAAGGCATTATATTTGGAATAGTCAGAGTACCAAGAAGTTTTTCAGCCCAAATTATGATTACAGCATGGGTCCCTCTACTGGCGTAAACTTAAAAGTGCAGTTTAAACACCATCTACTACAAGGCCAATACGAGCAAAGCAATAACACCTGGGGTTTTGTACAATGAAACGACAACATACCAACGGGGTTCACCGACAGGGCACTAATCGAGACTGGATTCAGGTCTGGCTTCTTCCCCCTACCATCCACAGCACTCCAAGAACCTAATTCAGATTACCTCATTAGCTGAAAGGCATAATACTGGGAGCAGCTGGTGTACACAGACCCAGCAGCTTATGAAAATACAGCCAAGTATGAGGGGGGCATCTGGCAGACCTCAGTGCCTTAATGTCTGATAGCATTACCTTCTGGATATTCTTTAACTGAGAAGTTTTGCTAGGCCTGTTTTAGAGGGTCTTTGACCACCCCCCAAAGTCATACATACATCATACCTTGTTTGAGCTTGTGACCAGTGCTCCCTAAGGTAAAAGCTTAGCCACCTGACCATAAATCTCTAGTGCAGACCCCACTCTGGCTATGTACTTCTGTTTAAGGAAAAGGTAGATAATTACATGGTGTGAGGTACAGTTCAGTTTATCCTATAGTACTGAACATACAAGTTTCAAGGAAAACTTGAACAAATGTAGGATAGTACTATGTCAGGTCACCAGTTCTTCTAGTTGGTGCCAACAGTCATCCACCAGTACCTTCATTTTCCTGCCCCCAAGCTGCAGATTCAGGATTTCGGTGGGCAGCCCCTTTGGGGAGAGGGGTCCAGTTCTCTCCATCCAGAGTGGGCACAGGAACTGGGATTTTCGCTGTTCCATCATTCCAGCCCCGGCCATTTACAGCCAACGTTTCGTTCCAGCTGACTGACACTGTGGGATGTGCACCAGTAGACAAAATGTCATCCAGGACGTGCTGCTACTCAGATGATTCAACATATCCAATATACCGTTCTTGCAAAGATGGCCAACATCAGAGCTGCATGGCATGCAGCTTAATGGTCCAGATCAACCTTATCAGGTAAGATTATGTATCGTTTCAGTATTGCAGTTACCAACTGCCTGAAAACTGGTGAAAATTCAAACTGTCTTTAACCACAAATCCTCAGATGTGAACAACAAGATTTGATCACAAATGATCCTGAACAATCCCTCAAAGGATTTACTCTGATTCAATAAATACCTTGGGATATGATGGGGTCTCCCTTCCCAGCTTTGGAACGTAAAGGTTCTCCTGGGGGGATTAAGCAGCAGCAGCAGCAGCACATAAAAATACACACAGGGGGCAAAATAAAAACACTAATGGCAACCGGCAATATTTTTTGTTCTGCAGTCCTCATCAACAGCCAGATAAACTGTAAAGAGCTATTCAATAGGGTTTCAGAATCTAAATGTACATACCTCAGAGCATCAGCAGCAAATATAAAATGCGTTCTCCAGAAAAAGCTTAACAGTCACCCATTTCCAGAATGTCACTGTCTATGAAAACTCACCGGGTATACAACTATCCCATCAACAGGCCAGAACAAGTGAAGACCCATAAGTGCTCCCTGGCTAAAGAGCCACAGGCTCATGTTCTGGCAGGTGAACTATTCATAGTAGTCTTTCGCAACAACAGGGATCGGGAGGGCAAGGTAACCCCTCCAGGGAGTCCACAAGTGTGAGGTTACCACCACCAAGTGTTCACAACTTAAGGCAACAAGAATGTGGAAATACCCTGGAGAGAAGCAACAAAAGGGTTGCCAAGTACACAGGTGTCTGTATTGTTGAATACAAGGATGTACTCGAAGACAAGTGACATGTCAAGAGTCAGTTAACAGCTTTGCCCATTGAAAGCATTTGGTAGAATTATCAACTTAATACTAAATATCTCACTTTATATGTTGGTCTAAATACACAAACCTTAGACCACATTTGCAGAATTTCTCATTGACATTGGAATCACTTGAGATTTAAAATCTCCAGCATATAAATGCCATCATCACACCCAGAGTGCAAAAAGATGAAAGTGACCCAGAAGTGTCAATTCTAATGACTACACAGCTCATCCATTTGCATAAACCAAAGTCAAGTTTCCCATCATGCAAAGAGAAAGGACAATTGCTACATAGACATGTTGGAAAATCAGACGCTCATTATAGGACAAATTAAAACCAACGGAACAAAGATGTCAAGGATGCATCCACAATCACTCAGGGGACTATTAACACCATACCTTTGGTCTTCTTCTGTGCCACAGGGGCAGGAATCGTAACTGTGACTTTAAGCGGCTCCACAAGGATGCTGGCAGAATGGTCTACTCCCCCAGGGCTGCCCGAGTCATCGCTAGCTGCCTTGTCCTTTCTGCGCTGTTGTCGCTTTTCTCGGTTACTGATCTTCGTCTCCCAGGCACCTGGCAGACACAGGTGAGGGATTATAAGGAGGGAAAATAAAAGACAAAAACACTCTGCTTTCACCAGCAAAGTCATAGGAGGCTCAACTTACTTAATTGTTAAACTCCGAATTAAATGTCATAGGGCCCCAGATAAGCTAATCGCAGCATCCTTAATACCTTTATAAAAAAATCATTGTCATTTAAAATGAACAAACTTTCCCAGCGTTTGACATTAGAGGATCAAAGCCTTGACAGTTGAAAAGCTTTGATACATCACTGAGTGTTTGCACAGTTTAACAGTTCGAGATGTTTAATATTGAAAAACTAATAAAATTAGCTGAAGATTTCAGGCTCTGTTCTATGCTCTTCCAAAGAAGAATGCTAGAACTACAACAGTTTATTCTTTGGAGATGCTGTTGAGACAGTGTTAGCTAGCTGAGGTGTGGATGTGAAATTAAGGGGTTTTCTTTAACACGCAAATTAAAGAACCAGGGTATCTGACTGGTACTGGATTGAAAAGGTTATAAACCGGGATGACCAGCACTGGCCTCCTCTAAAGGCCAAACCATGAATTTCTAATGGACATGTGGTCACCAATGGTACCTTCATCGGGCTCTTTGCCATCGTGGGTAGAGATGCTTTTCACTTGAGTCACCTCGGTTTTTGACTTCTTCTTCTTCTTCACCTAACGAGAAGGCAACTTCAGGCGCTTGGGTTTCTTAAAAGTCCACAGTCAGCAAAACATTCTCTATGTGTTGGGGGAGGGGTGATATACAAACTTTTTTCAAACTCTAGTACACAAGAACACACAGACAAAAATGAAGACCCAATGAAAGTTCAGATGTCAATACAAGTTAATACGCAGCTGCCACCACATAGAGATAACAGTCAGAAACACCTTCCTCACCCACACACATTCCCCCAAGGCCAAAGTACTCTCTGCATTTGCTGCAGCTGCATGCCCTGAAAACAACATGACACTGCCCAGAAGCCCCAAGAGAACTCCACAAGCCAACAGTCTGCGGTTGTTCAGGCTCTTCCATGAACATGCCTCACAGCAGAGAAATATGCTTCAAGGAGCTACAACTGGTATATTTTTCAAACACAAAATGTCATGGGCGCTACACATCTTATTTATGGGTTTCAGGATTTCCCGGTTACTCCATAAGAACTTTGGTAGCTCTGCAGACATAAAAATCTCAATTTTATAGACGTACATAGGTACAGAGTCACGCTGAATTCAAGATGTTAATGAATGCTTGTTCACTAGATGCGTTAAAGTTTCTCCATTATGTCAACATGCCCCATTTTGGACCCTCACAAACCTTCTCGGGCTTAACTTCCACAGTCAGTTTTGGGGTTTCCTCTGCATCTTTGACTTCCTCCTGCAGTTCCGCCACAGTGCGACCATTTGGCTGAGGTTTCTGAGGGGCAGTGCAATTGGAGAGGGGCAAATTACAGGTCTTTGTCATCAGATGGAAGTGCTAGCTACCATAATCTGCCATTTCAGCATGAACTCAACTTACTGTGTGGGGTATTAGAAGTTTCAAACTAATGCTCTACAAATATATGATTTTCAGAAAGGACAGCCATGCATCATATACAAGAAATTCACCGCATTAGAGGTCAGTAATGTATATTTGTTAAAATTGTCAAAGTTAAAACATATTATTAGGACAGGACAGATATACATGTCGTCAACATGTGGGAAAATGCTTAAAGCACATCCACCTCACTTTGCTTCATGCATCCCCCGTACAAAGGGGCTATTTAGACCAGAATGGTCACGAGCTGTTACCCTGTTCCAACCCAGCTGCTTAATACAAGCCAAGTAACGGGCCAGCAGCTTTTACATGACCCCCCACCCCCCCAAAAAAAAAGTAGTAAAAAACAACGCTGAAAATTCTCCCCCAAACATGTTAGATAAGGACATTTTGAACAAATCGTCACAGCCTTCCTTACGGTAGTTAATCAGCTACTCTACTCGCTACTGGGTACCGGCTGATCTCGGCTAGCTGAAGCCGGTCTAAGGTGGATCTTCGCGGTTCCCCCAACACACGTTCCCTAGCCGGGTCGCCGTAAGCCGTTTACCGGACCGGCCGGGATCACTGGTTCGGATACGCTGATTAAATGACAGCGCACATAAAATGTCAGGCTGACTACGAGGCAGGAGCGTTTCGGACTTACAGTGTGGACCCGAACCTGACGTGATACCGAATGGATTTATATATATATATATATATATTAAAAAAAAGGAAATAAAATAAATCCATGTCATTGTTGGTATTTCGCCAACGCACCGTGGGACACGTAGACGGTAGGAAAAAAAAAGAGAAACTTAAAATTGACATCGAACATACGTACACTCCAGATACGTTTCCTTTATTAATATTATTATGATTATGATTATTATTATTATTATTATTATTAATAAAAGGCGTTTAAGCAGGCAGAGCTGCTCGTTAAGCCTTCGTCTGGCTACGTGTCACCCGGAGCGGAGGCCGGCTCGCCTCCTTACTTTATCGGCCGGCTTCTTGCGGCTCCTCTTCTTCTGCTGCTGCTGCTGCTGCTGCTCGTCGCTCTTCGCCGCCCCGGCCGCCGGGGCCTCGGTGCCGTCGGCGCTCGTCTCCAGGCCGGCGGGCGCCGGTCGCCTCCTGGCGCCGCACACCGCGGCCCAGAGGAGCGCCAAGGCCAGCGGGCCGGCCAGCGCCGCCATGAGGACGGCCCACGGCGGGTACAGCTCGGGCTTGAGACCCACGTCGACGCCCAGGCGAGAGCGCAGCAGGCCCAGGCCGGAGGAGAGGAGCTCCCGGAGCTGGGCCGACAGCGGCTCGGCCCACTCGTTCGCCACGTCCTGCCAGCTCGCTGCCATGGTCGTACGGCGAGTGAGGGACGCGGAGCGCTACTGCGACACGGACGGCGCCGGGGATGAGGAAGCCAGTGGGAGGCGCAGGGGAGGGGGCTGTCAGGGTGACAGCATGGTCCCCGGCGTGGGCAGCTCTAAGAGGCCCGCGGACCAGGAAGATCCCAGTCTCATTTAACTCCGCGAGAATGAGTTTTGTCTATATTTATATAAGGAGAGGCCGGACAGATTCGCCTCTGATCGACTGCTGCCACGTAAATAAACGCAAAGCCAAAAAAAAAAAAAAAAAATGGACTCCGGCGAGGCGGTGGAGTCTCACGATTAATGCAACGTCACCATTAAAATGGCAGGGCTGGGGGAATCCTGGGAAGGTGGCGGTGGTGAGGGGTCTCCCCGCCCCGCTCCGCGCCCCAGGTGTGGGCTTCCACCTTCCACAGTTCTCTCTCCGCACGATTATAGGCACCGCGGTCGCTAATTTCGGCTTCCAGGACTGCCGTGTTGGGCCTGCATTGACGGTGTGTACCGCGACTTCAATGGGCGAGTGAAAGTATGACGAGCTGTTTTTGAAGTACGACTGAACAGCGTGGCCCGTACTGGGGTCTCTGGTACTAGCCTACACTGCTGTCACAAAGCGATCTTACTTCTTGAGCAATACACGCTAACTGAGCAACCGTACCTTTGAAGCTAGTTAAATTATACTTGCAACATGGTTAAATGAGGCACGCTGGCTCAGTGATTACCATTGTAACCTCATACTTATATGGTTGTGAGTTTGAATCCCACCTGTGTTTGTGTAGTTCGCATGTACTTACCCCTGCCTCACAGGTACCTCCAGGTGCTCCGGTTGCCTTTGGCCAGAAAATTTAGTCATTAAATTGCTTATGTTGCCTAGGAAAGGCTGCAGGACCCTCTGTGATCCTGACAGGGACAATCTTACAAGTTGGATGGATGGTTGAATGAACTAGACCATAGAATATTGCACTTAAGGGGCAATTGGTACAGTGGCTAGCTGTCTACTCTAATTTTAAAGGCAAACACAAAGGTGGGGGAATAAAAATTCGCTACAGTAAATTAACATGCAAGGGCCATATTAAATCATTTGCTGGGCCAAATATGGCCTGCAAGCCAGTAGCTTGAGACCACTGCTCAAACAATCCATCCATACTGCTTATCCTGGTCAAGGTGATTTCATGTAAATCATAAAACTAAACAGGTAAGCTGACAAACCGGGCACCTGTAAAGATGATTTAGATCTTAGAATAAAGTGCTGCCGACCATGTCGTCTGTCAGCCCTAAAAGCATTAACTTGAAAACAGCCAGACATTTTTTGACAAAACATTCAATCCAGTAATATCCCCACAGTAATCAGAGCCCAAATCAATATTTTGCATCCAAGTTTATTTTGAAACTCCCTACATCCCCTATACAAATGACTTTCCACAAAGGCAGCAGTGAACTCGATGTCATTACATATTTTGTTCAGGGCAAAAATAATAAATCACAGTGTACCTATTTTAAATTTTAATATCCTGTCATCTTTGGCTGGGTTTTGCCGACAGTTTACTGTCTGACCAAATTCCTAGGAAGTTACAGTTCAAGCTGGTGAAGCAAAGAGCTGTACAGGAATGTACATTTTTTCCAGGAAAGCACAAGTTGCCTGCAATTAGGACACAATGACCAACCAGGGAGGCAACAGCCTTTCTGATGTTGTAAAGACAAAAAAAAAAAAAAAAAAAAAAAAAGTAAAAAGATAATAAAACTAACAGTACACAATAGGAAACGTTTGTTAAGCTCTACACAAAACCAAAGTTCTTGGTCTTGATGGCTAGTAGGAGTTTCTGTTTGAGGATCTGTTTGGAAGAGTACAGTGGCACATAGAGGCGGGAGATGCACGTATTGGCGGTGGGAAGGTGCTGATCGTCAGGAGGTCGAATGGTAATGGAGGGCATGGGCTGGAAACCCTCCTCACTAGCCGGCAAAGATGGACTGGACGTCCAGAAGTACACCTGTGAGTGGAGAGAGTGCTGTTCAGTCCTACTGAAATTCTAAACATGGTACAAACTAGAAATATGCTCTAGTTCAGGTGAGCAACCGGTTGGACATGAGCCAACAATGTGAGGTCTCGCAACACCCGTTCGTGTGTGTGTGTGTGTGTGTGTTGGGTTGCAATTTTGAAAAAGAATTGTGCATGCAGGGGGGACTGGGTCCCCCCCCCCCCTTTCCGTCATGCTCTAGAAGTGCCTAAGTACACATGAAAACCCCCAAGTGACTCGTGAGCCTTTTGCTGGCCACTCCTGCTCCAGTTCGAGGTCCTGACATCCTGACAGCAGGAGGCAGTGTGGTTTAGCATGTGATGATATGACCAGATGATACCAGAAGAAGGAACCCACCAGATCCTGCCTCTCAGCCACACTCATTTTTTCCACAATTGACCAAAACCAGCGCTTGAACTGCAGCAGCTTCTCTGCATTCTCCCCTGTTCAAATTCAAAGAGATGTAAACATGGAAGCATCCTTCAGACCACATGATACAGGTGGTGCTCAATCATGGGAGCACTAATTTATCCAAAAGATGAGGCAAACTGCAGTCCATGTGTACCTGATTCATCATTGAAGGACGTGAAGCTAATGAGCATCTGCACATTAACCTCTCCACACCCATTCACCAGGAGCCTGAAGTCTTCTGCAGTGAGGTCCTCCAGGGAATTTTTGGGAAGTACATCCAGGAGACCTTTCCTCATTGCCTGGAGAGAAGGGGGACTGGTTTTATTATGGGATGTGCAAAATCTCATGACCTACTTCTCACTGGTTATTTTATACGGCCTGCTGGGTTAGGACAGGCAGTGACAGCGCATGGTATATCCCACCCACTGTAGCTATGAAACATTCTTCAGATAACAGGCATCACTCCAGACTTACGTGGAGAGGTTGTTCAGCCACCACTAGCATCCGATGTTCAGCGTACTTTCTCACATACTCATAGACATTCAGGGGCGTTACAGGTATGTTCACGCCTCCAGGAAGGAGTTCCACCTAAGACGGGGGGGGGGGATCGGATCAAAAGTTGTCTCCACTTCGTTTTTAAACACGCAACATTTTACTATTACATCTGAAGCTTTGAGCTTTCATTGCTGATGCCTAAATGTGTTCTTGCATTTAGTCTGGAGCACACACATACCACCCACCCTGTAAGCTTTCAGGATTACAACTAAGAGATAATATGCATAGACGGCTACAAGCAAGGTCTGTTTACCTGGCCACCCCCTTCCTCTTTGCAGAGGTCAATGACAAACGCCAAGTCCATGGCTGCAAAAGCAGCCTCTGCCTCGTTGGTCTGAGAGTGGCGTATCAGCTGCCGCAGGCTCTCGTACATCACAGGGTCAAAGAATGCAAAGTCATGCCAGTTCACCTGAAAACACACACGATTGGGGTTGGACACAGTATGCAGAAACACACGTGTATACATACATGCTCTCAGAAAACAGCAGGAATCTGCTTTTACCTTCCTCCCAAGCAGCACCTTGATGACATGTCTATTCAAGGTGATGGGACACAGTTCATTCTGCAACAGGCACAAACCAAGGATTCTGAAAAAAAAAAAAAAACAGAAAGCAAGTTTAAAAATCTCCTATTCCATTTCCAGCCTGGTGCTAATTGGAGCACAAGCGGGGCTGTTCCACACCTGCCGATGTTGCGGAAGCAGTTGAGGCGTGCTTCTGTGTTCTTCCCAGGCCGTGGGGAATAGAAGCCCCTTCGACCGGGCTGATAGAAGAGAGGGGAGCCATCATCACCATCGTCCCCATCATCCATCTCCATGTCCACCAGGCTGCGGCTAGAACTGTGCTGCTTGCGATTTTCCTGCTGCTAAGGAAACCAGTATTAAAATGAAGGGGGTTTAAAACCCTAAAACCTGGACATAAGCTTTCAGGAGCATAAACCGGAGCTCTACCTGGGACTTTGAGGTGTCCGACAAGCCCAGGTCCAATATGCTGTCTGCACCATTTTCCCTGAATAAAACATGAAAAATAAAGATGTATAACCACCCCCATCTGACTGATCAGCCAATCACGGAAGAGATGATTATGGTGGCCACACCTTCCATGTGCAATGATGAGCTCCATGGCCTCCTCCACCCGGGCCCTTAGTGAGTCTTCGCTGGCCAGGAGCAGCAGCAGCTGGGCTGGGGACAACTCCAGCAGCATCCCTGTGATCTTGCTGGCAAAGGCCTGTAAGCGGTAAGACGGAAGTCATCACTCAGCAAATGTAGTGCCACAACTCTGACAAGCACCATTTTAATGGGCAGTCAATTCATCAGCTTGTCTTTTAGCTCATTCAATTCTGCCAGTGCATTTCTATCTGTTATACTGGGTATGGGCTGTTTTGTGTACCCGCTGTTTGAGGATACTTGTTTTGGAGGCGATGTCTTGGTTACATGCAGTAGCGATAAAAGCTGACTGATGTGGCTGGTCCATTTTAACAGTGGCTTCAAAATTTGATAAAATTTTGTCCATGGCCGAGTGGACATACCGGCTGCATGGTGTTGACCCGTGGGTACAGCCTCTCCCCTAGGGCCTGTCTGTGAGCAGGCAAGGGGTCTGTCTCTTCACTTGGATTCCCCTCAGCTGCAGGCCTAAATGGTCGGGTATCAATGGACAGCTGTCTCCTCGAATCCCTGGCAAACAGGCAAGATGGAGGCAGGACAATTAGTTAAGAGCAGAGAAGGTCAGTGAGGTGGGGGTATTCAACTACCTCAAGTTCAGGTTCTCTCACGTGTTCTGGAGAACATAGCAAAAATCTTTTGCCAGAGTTGCCGGGGAGGGTACAGGGTGTGGTGGGCAAAAAATTACAGTACCGATTTACAATAAATACTAAATACAAACACATGGCAGGGTAATGGGGGATTACAGTGCATAGACATAGGGTAGTGCAAAATTACACACAACAGGCAATAGTTTAAGCACCTGTCACGGTCTCTGCGTGAGCTTGCTCTCAGGCCTCCACTTCTCCTCTCCCTCTCACGATCCCGGTTCCTCAGACGCTGCATCAGACCTACATATGGGACCCCGAGTCGTTAGGCTACCCTGCACTGAACCCGAGGACCACAATGACAGCATTTTAAAATGTGTAAATGTGCATAAAATGTCACACAGACGTCTACATTAAGACATCCTACTGACTCACTAAGCCATCCATCTACCTTTTAACCTGTCATGCTGATCAAGGTGCAATAAAGTCTCAAGACTAACAAAAATCAAACTGATGGATTTTGATAAACAGCCAAGTTAATGCAAGTTAACAAGTCAGTTAGGGTATTACTATATAGGAGACTTTTTTTTAAATCTGTCTCCCCTAAACGATGATAGTCTTTATACCACTGAGGTGCTGTGATTACTGTTCCTACATGTGTGTGAGAGAGAAAGTTCAGAAGTTCACGCACTGCTGGTCTGCATGCCCTTGCCAGCACTCTGCAAACAGTCCAGACTGGGTAGCTTCTCAATGGAGAGCACAGCTTGAGCCACGGCTGTGTAGAAGCTCCGTGCCACACCGCTGCCCTCGCCAGGCTCGTCCTTGAAGGTGACCTTGACACGGTGCACGGCCATGGGTGTGGCAGCGCAGCGGCGGCCAAAATGCGCGTTCAGCTGCCTCATAGTCTGCTGGATCAGCTGGTCCCGGTCGCGTTCCACCTCTAGCGTCAGGTCGCGAGACTGCTGGTTCCGCAACTTCTCCATTTCCCGCCTGAACTTGGACTCCTTGACCTCAAAACCCCCCAGCTCGGTCAAGATCTAGAGGGAGAAAAGGTAAGCCCACATCCAAGAGTGGAAACACCAGCCATGTGACTCAAGGATATGATCATCAGAAGACAAAGGTCATTCATTTCCTACTAATAAACACTTAACTGCTAAATCAAAGGAAAAGGGTTCCCCACAATTGCTATGCAAGGCCACAATGTCTGCACGCATTTGGGTCACCATTCCATTAAGAACTGATTTATGCTCAGAGCACAGGTGAACTTCAATCCTATTCTAACACCAGCTTCAGCAGAGAGACTAGCAGTCTGAGGCAGACGGAAATTCAGCAGACCCTGCAACCCACAACAAACCAGTGGTACACCACCCCACAGCCAGCTGAGTGTCCTGACCATAATGACAAGCAAAATCATTCCAGCGAAGTGTTCAAGAATAACCAGAAGCCACACCCACCGATCCAGGCTCTGCCCCAACATCTTCCATGAAGACCCGCCCAAAGAGCTCAAGGGACAGGCGCCAGCGGCCCAGGAGCATGTCATGTGAGATCACCATGCCCATGAAGCTGCAGCGAGGCCTGTTGAATGGCAAACACAAACACACTTGCATCAAGATGTTTTTGCACAGCCATCACATTGCCTCTGTAATAATGGTTTGACAATGACTCCTTAGGTGAATCATGCACCTGAAGGAATGCAGTGGTGGGCCCTCGCTGGCCGTCAGGCCGATCTCAGCCAGCAGACTACTCTTGAGCTGGGCAGCCAGGTCATGGGCTGAGGGGCCGGGCTCAGGGATCTCTGGCTCCCGTGCTGCTGTGACCTTCTGCTGGGTCTGCATGGACATCACATTCTTCATGTTCGCAGAGAAGGACATTTTGGTGGGAAGGACCTGCAGCAGCAGAAGGTAGAGATTCATTAATTTTTTAAAAAGTCAACAGCAGGAATACTTCAGCTGCTAAATGACTGCATATGATCTTGCCAACCTCTGCTTAGTCCACAGACAGACCCTTACCTCAAGGCAGTTTCTTTCCTGAGTTACCTCAGCAGGGCCTTTGTTGGTGCTATAAGGGGAGTACAGGCTCTGACTTGGGCGCCCAAACAGATCTTCTTTCCTTGCGTTTGGCTGTGGAGAAATATGGTCAAAACTTTTCAATGTGAAAAAAGAATGGTCTTGTATTTTGATTTTCAGTAGAAGCCCATCGTTTTTGCATTGAAATCCTGCAACGTGTGTCAGTTTTCCAGACACATACTGACTTAATAAACAGCTAGAGGGGACAGCAGATTGTGTCAATGTAACTGTCAGCCTTATCATGCTCATCAGTTACACCAAACAAAATAAAGCCGGGGCTTTATGCCGGGGCACAGAGTAAGCTGCAGAAAGGGAAGGCGGCAGGGACACTAACCTGTAAGAGGTGAGACTGGTCTGCCAGGGGGATAGCCTCTGCCAAGGGCACCTCAAAGGGGTTTGGGGGGATGCAGCCCAGGAATGTCATGGAGTCGGAGCGACGGAAGAACGGGTGGTTCTGACCCATTTCAGCTGGAACAGGCTCCTCGTCTTTGTCGTTGAGGGTGGAGCCTGAGCCACACAGTCAGTTATGGATAGGCTGCCTGACTCACACTCAATCCAATCAGTGTTTGAACTCTACACAGTTTACAATTCAGAGCAGACTGACTCATCCATGGCCTATGGCAAAAAGCAGAAGACCAGGTACATCCTGGATGCTACCGTGGGAATCTGGGAAGCTTGGATCCAAAATACCAAAAGTAGCAAGATGGTTTTGAATGTCTTTTAAGACCGTCTAGTCCTACTCAATGATGGGATTCTGCCATCTGTACTGAACTGTGTAGGTACAGAGGCTCAAGGGGAACAGGACAGAGACAACCCAGCACAACATAGGGTTCCAGGTGATACGCCCACTCACTCTGATTAGTGTCCTCGTCGTTTTCCTGCTCAGAGTCCTCGTTATCAAGGCCTAGTTCCAGGATCTCCCGGGTTCTAGGAGGCCAACAGAAGGAGGGAAGTAAACACTGATGTGCTTGACCAAGGGGTTGTGTTTTAAACATGCAGCCCTGGACCAAAATGACAACCTGAAAGGCACAAAACTCCAGGCAAAGTGACCGTGTAAAGACAGGAGATTACACTGGCACCTCTCCCACACGTTTCCATGTTTACCAAACATGCGGCACATACCTGTAATCTCAGGGTCGGAGTGTGGCCGACAGGGAAATAAACGCGATACCAATTTGGAGAGAAGAGGGGGGGGGGGGAAAAAAAAAAAAAAAAAACACCACACACGACTTGGAGGTGGTCTTACCGCTTCCTGTCCACCTGCGGGGTATCCAGGGTGGTCTGCTGGTTCATTGCCTTGATCCAGTAGACAAGGGCCTGGAAGACGTAGGCCACATGCTTGAGGGAGCACACGTCCAGGACCGGCAGCACGTCGGAGTGCTCGTCACCATGCGCTCGCATCAGGGACAGGGCATAGTTAAGGAAGTCGCTTCTGGCAGACGCAGTGCCCTGGCGGGCGGCCAGCAGCGTGGAGGCACGCCTGGGGAGAGAGTAGAGCATCGCACTACCACTGTTACCGCGGGACTCAAGCAGCCTATTATTAACCTGCTTAAGTGTAAATAAAGCGTACCATTAACACCGTAAATGACCAACAAATGAAGTAACTACAGCAATATCCTGTACCAGTAAGAGGCATTTGACCTAAATTACAATTTCCAGGGATAAAAATAAGCAATAACACTCCTTTTCAATAAGAGGCCAGCTTAAGCAATAATACGATGGGATGTTAAGTGACCTGCGGCCCTCCAGTGTCCGTAAGCTGGCCTCTTCACGGGCTGCCACACGCTCCCGGCGGCCTGCGTGTTGCGAGGCGTGTAGAGGGTGGCTGGGGTGACTGGGATCGCCGGCCGAGGCCAGGGCAGAACCGTAGCGCAACTGCACTTCTGTGGAGTCCATGATGGACACCATCCAGGTCCAGGTGGGAAACAGCTTCTCCTCCACGTATCCCTGAAACGCAGGACAAGGGCAAGGGAACGCTGAAGACCCAAAGAGAGACGGACAAACCCACCCGCTCTGAGCTGGCTCAGTACAAAACACTGAAACCTACACAACATAAACATCAACCATAACTACAGAGCAGACCGACGCTGAAGCTTTCGCGTCAGGAACACAACCCTTCCTGAGTCCGTCCCTGAAGCTGGGACTCACCTGCAGCTTCATCGCATCCTGGTAGGTGAGCTTCACGGCAGCCGGGTACTGGCTGTACACCAGGTGGTTGTACTTGGGAATGAGGCCCATGAGATCAGAGACCTGGCGGATGACGATGCTGTAGGCACGTGCCAGGCTGCTGGCTGACGTCAGGTAGCTGCTGGCTTCCATCGCGGCTGCGGCAGCAGCTGCTGCGCTGGTGCTGATGGTGCCGCTGCGGCGCAGGCTGGATGGGTCGATGTAGATGAGGCCTGTGGAGCTGGCTGTGGTTGAAGGAAAAAAAAAAAAAGTTTAAAATCTCTAACTACACCTCTTCATGGAGCTTCACTCATTATTCAGCATAGCTTTGAAATTCCTCCTGTTCTTCTCCCAAGGTACAGCTGGAAGCCATCAAAGCTGGCCAGCTGGGCAGTTACCAGGAGGATTCTTCACGGACCTGCGGGTGTGGATGAGCTGGATGGGGTGCCGACGGGAGTGCGCTGGCCAGGGCTGCTGCGCACAGCCCACTGCATGGAACGTGGCGCCTGGGCGGCCCCATTAGCGGCCGCGGTGCCCGCCGTTCGCTCCAGTGGCTCGTCCACAAGGTAGCTTTCCTGCTCCACGTCGTCACTCTGGCTGCTACTGCTGTCGGAGTCACTTGAGTCATTGGACTGGGAGTCGTCCTCGGAGAAGAACGCGGGCACACTGCTAGCACCTTTGGACGAGGGGAGGTGGGGATACAAAACAGTGAGACAAAGATACAAGTGTGAAGCCGATACCGAGAATGGGAAAAAAAAAAAATCCTCTTAACATCCAGATACCGGCTTCAGAGCCTGCGGTGGCAGCAGTGACTACGCTCCTCCGACCACTGGCATTGTCCTGGTTGCTGTGGTTACTCTCACTGTCACTCTCAGTCTCTGCAGCTGCCAGCAAGTCCAGTTCCATGTCGCTGCCTGTGATGGAGGAGAGGAGGGTTGGACACTCGTATCTGGGCTGGACTGCGAGTATTGTTGCGGGAGGCGTCCTGAGGCCTCACCATCCTCATCGTGCTCGTCGTGTTGTCCCTCTGCCTCCACATTCTCCTCACCCTGCTCTTCCTGGTCGTCGTGGTGATCCTCCTCCCCGGCCACACCCTCAACCACCTCCACCTAACGGCAGGAACAGGTAAGGCGCTAATTGCCAGACAGTCACCGTACAATATACTGAACCACGGAAACCTGCATACCTCCTCCACATCAGCAGACACGATGTCCTCAGTCTCCTCATCTCTGCCACGCGCTGGCTGCGGCTGACTACTGCGTCGGGGCTGGGGGTTCCGTGCCACATAGGAGGACGCGGCCTGACTCGAGCTGGAACGAGGAGAACCAGCACCGTCACCTCTGGCACTGGGGCCAAAAACTCCCAGAATTCTCAAACCAGGGAAACTGCACTGCACTGACAGTAAGGCTGATCTCAGCTGGTTCACATTTCAATGCACTGAGTCCTGATAGCATGTCCAAGCCGGACAAAACATACTTAGATCCTGGTAACCTGGAGACGTCAACCCTGCCCACCTCACCTGCTGGGCTGCTCCGCCGACGATCGCGGAGGCAGTGGCTCCACACAGAAGAGCTCCTCACTGCCCTGCACGGCGTCAATGCTGGTACTGGCCAGGCTGAAGGGTGCGGTGGGGCGGGCTACTCCCATACGCACGGGTGTGATGAGTGACTCGGCCACACTGCACAGCTCCTCGACGGCGTAGGGCAGCAGGGCCTGGAAGACGCGGCGGCACTTGCCAATGGGCTGAGGAACAAAGTTGCTGCAGAGATGCAGAATGGGGAGGGGTTAATCAAATCAGCACCCCCAAAAAGTAGTGAATAAAAACCACTACAGCTACACGGAACAAAATGCTTTGTATGAGAAGCAGCAAAAAACAAGATCAGACGACGGGTTCATGACCTCAGAAGAGGAACTGCTGTTCCCAGAGTAAGATACTACACGGTGTTTACAAAGTTTCTAAAAAACCCCTCTATTTTGGCAGTAAACTTTGTTGATCCTGAGCCGATTTTGATTATTTTAGGCTCAGTGGCTGTGGGGCTGAGTGACGGGTGAGACTTTGAAGACTTGCTCCAACTGTATGACTGGGTTTGTCAGCCTTTTTAGAGTGACTGTTACATGACTTTGCTGTCTGATTTTGATGTTTATCATGGTAAACATTCAGAATTGTTTCTTGTTACAACATACAGTAGGAGTATATAAAACATGTGGCTGGAAAAATACACGTTTTGTTCATTTCTGGCAGAAATCCACCTAAAGAAAATGATCAAAATTGACTCTGGATTGACAAAGTTCTTGCAGAAATAAAAAAAATTCAATTTTTTTTTTTTTAAAAACAGCGTATAGCCATTTGAAATGTACACAAGGCAAATTATACATCGCTGTCCATAAAACAAGCTGGCGTAGGACCTCAAAGCAAACTCTGGTCCACACATACTTCTTCTTCTTAGACGAGGCCATTTCCACACTGAGGATGACGAAGACTCGCGCCACAGAGCGCAGGAAGCGGGTGGTGACGGCGACAGCCTCCTCCCAGCGTCCCGCGGCATAGCGGTTTTGCAGTTCTTTCACCAGCGTGCCCAATAGGGTGTCGATGAACTGGAGAGCAGAGTAGAACTCAGAACTGCGCCTCTCTGCACATACTGAGCGCCTACATTTCATGTACATTTTCAGAATGAAGGGTAGGGCGGTGAAGGTTTAACAGACTCGCCGCCCTAGACGCCAGAGGAATTTCTTAATAGGTCTAAAGCTGTAATGCTGCACATGAGCACAGCTCTCTGACTAACTTCTGTCCTCGAAAAGACACTACCCCAGACAGAGGGTCCAAGCGGACTCACCGTGATGTCGGGGGCGCACTTGACAATGAGGCAGTGTGTGAAGCAGTCCAGTCGGATGGCGCCGCTCTGTTGACGGAGGTGGACCTGCTCCTCAGGGAGGAGATGGCTGATGCGGCTGCTGGCACTCAGCCTGGAAAGGTGACGGTCACAAGCAAGAGTGAGTCCCAGCGAAGATCTCAGAATATCTTTATTGTCATTGTAACGAGTACAACGAAATTAAGTGCAGTCCTTGTGTCAGAGAGAAAATGTCGCGCGGAATAGAAATACACAAAACAACATTCCGAACGGGAGAGCACCGAGCCGCTGCAACTGTGTGCACCGCCATCTTGAACCGGAAGTTCACTCGGTCCACCCAATGTGTCCTTCAGTAATTGGCCGTTCATATCATCAGGAGACAGACCAAGACCCTAGTTTTCTAACATATGAATGCACAACATGGCTACACCCAACTTCACTCTATTCAACAAGGTAGAAGTAATTTAAGATTCAGCATGTAGGCCAATCTTCCCAGTAGACAAGCAGCAACTCACTGGTCCTTGTTGTCTTGGGAGCCAAATAGAATCATAGATCGGAGAGCGTTCCAGTCCTGCAGGACACGCTCTAGGGCCAGCTGGGCAAATCGTGGAGGTTCGAGGTCATGGTCGGGCATGTCTGAATCTGAAGGGACGGGGTGTCAGCATTACATTTAACGTGACATTCTCCCCTTGATTGAGCGTATCGGAACAGGGAGTCCTTCCATACCGTCAGCACTGGCAGCCTTGCGATTCCTATCTTCGCGTATACGAGGAGGCCGGTACTGGCAGTGCTCCACGCTCTGTCTGGCCACAGTCTGGACCAAAAATAGCAGGATGTGCTCCCCCCTGTGGCAAGAGAGAAAACGCAGTGAATAATCCCAGAGTGATGTGCAGTTTCTATACAGGGTTTCTCCTTTGAAAATCATAACCTGGCAAGCTATATCGCTCACTTAAAAGGAAGGAGAAGCATTCTAATGGAAGGGGATGAGTAACATGGTTGAAATGAGGAGAGGAATGCCACACGGCCCATGATGGCCTAAGTGCTTGCCTGCTGTTGGGCATGGTAACCAGGTTGGTGGCTGTGAGCAGCCGGTACAGCAGATCCAGACGAGCAGTCTTCTGCCCCGAAATCAGGGTCCTACACTTACACTTCTCCCAGCAGTCACAGTAAGCTGTGGGGGATGTTCTCTTGAGCCTGTGGAGGGCAGCAATAAAAACTGAGAAACCAAACAAACTCAACACTATGGAAAGCCTAAACACAGCCTCAGAAATCTGAACACAGCCTGGCTGGCAGCAGCTCACTTGCAGTCGTGCCCCTTGTGACAAACCCTGGCACACTCCGTGCAGCAGCAGAGAGACTCCAGCAGTCCACAGGTGCGGCACTCAAAGATGTCCTGAAGAAGCACAGGGAGGGGAGACCCAATGAACCAGTGGCCGTGCTGGGCCGCGCCACACCGCCCCACCTAACCCTGGGCCAAAGTGGCCAGCCCACCTGGTTGATGTGCTCTGCCCCGGTCCAGGTAAAGCTGCAGGTGTCGTTGCAGCAGAGGACGTAGAGAGGAGAATCGTCTGGGTTTGTCCCGGGGGGGCAGATCATCTCCATAAACACAGCATCTGCATCCTTCTCAACGATACCTGGGTCCCCTGTAGGTCAACGGAGAGAATTGCTAAGAAAAGCGCATGCTGTCTAAAGGAAGATGACCGTACCCCCGGAGTGTTGTGAGGGTCTGAGCCTGTGAGAACCAATCCTCCAGCCTGCTAAACTAATTCCTCAATCATTCACAAGAGGCCATACCTTTGGCTATTTTCTGAGCTGCCTCCAGGATAGTAATGGCGGCTGGGTATGCTCTCCCACTAACAGCCAGCATGAACGGGGTCATCCCACGAGCATCCCTGTAAAATCAGGAGAAAGACTGCAGTGTCGTTTTTAGCTCAGCAGAGGGCGAAGCAATTAAGGACTTGGATGAGCGATCAGAAGGCAAACATTTAAACAAACCTGTTAGCAAATGCAGAACAAGCGATTTAAATATGAGAATAGGTATTGAAACTGCATTGAACAGAAATGCTACAGTCAAACTTTCAGATAAAAAAAATCTGAGGTAACAGCAAAAACCCTCACCGGATTCTGCTATTAACCACAAATTCAATCCAAGGCAAAGGATAGTTATACATAAATTTAGAAAAATGCTCATTCACCTTGTAAATGACTGTCATCACACCTGGGTTGGGTGGCACAAATCATGAGATAAAAAAACAACAATAACGTACTTGGCAGAGAGCAGCTCGCGGATGTAAGGGCGTAGAACAGCACTGTCACACATCAGCTTGAGGATCAGGTGGGCATTAGCCTTGCGATCTCTCGTCTCTATCACAGCGGGCTCCGACGGGCCTGCTGGGAAGAGTGGGTGGAGCGTTGTTTTCACCCATGACTTCACTTTAAGCCAATGCACACATCAAACCACCAGCTGCACCTCTACCCACCTGGTACAGTGGAGGTACTGGGCACCGGTCCTGCACCTACCGAAGCAGCAGTGAGCGAGGCCACTGCTGGGGCCATGATGAAGTCAATATCGCCATCTGGAGACAGCAGAACTGAGTTTGAGACCGTTAAGACCCAAGTGGCCGCAACATTTCAAACACAAAGCAATCAGCCGCCTCACAGGCACAGAAACATCTCACCTGGGTCCATGGGGGGTGGATCTGGCACCCAACTGGGTGGGGCAATGGGTGGGGAGGTGGGGTCCTGGTGGTCGCTGGAGGAGGGGACTGACTCGTGACGGCTCAGGCCAGTGGCACGGAGGGAGCGCCTCATCATCTCTCGCAGCCGCAAGCTAGGAGCAGCAAACATGGTGAAAACCACTCCAACTTTACATGGTACATACAGCAGGTTACTAGAAGCTAGCAGCCCTGTGCTGTGCTGCTTTTAACTGCTGATAACACACGTGTGCTACGCTGGTGGTAGTTGTTCCCAAAGCCCGGAGGTACACTCACCCTCTGGTGCCTGACGACCCAGGTCTGTTTCCTGAGCTGTTGCTCGACACCACAGAGATGGCGTTGGCAATAGCCTCCACAGCAGAGAGCCGCTCTGCGTACGTATTCCGTTCGGACCGCTCTGCTTCTGAAACGCACGGTCACCGTGACAACAGTGTAATCTCTGTCCCAGGCCCTCATCCTGGCTGTACACTGGTTTGTGACCCCTGGCCCCAGCTCACCTTCCTCCTCCTTGGTCTCCTTGTTGCTGACAGGGAAGCAGGCCGACACGCATGTGTGCAGCACATTGCGGTTGCCATCGCAGCGGTGGCCCAGCAGCGCACCCAGGGCATGGGGGCCCTGCTCTAGGCTGCACAGGTACTGGCGGCACGCCTCATAGTCACAACGCAAAATGTGCTGCATCAGAGCTTGCCTCTGCAAACAGATGTGCAAGCGGTTAGCCACACGGAGCAAACAGTCAGTTGTCCTTCAGTTTCTGCCCGGACCAAGGAAGTTACCTCAACAACCATGACAATGATGGCAGCCTTCTTCTTGACTGTGGAGTTCACAGGGAGGTTGGACAAGGAATGCACCCCCATGGCCAGGCAGCTGACTGGCGGCAAATCCAACCAGTCAGGGTCTCGTATTCCCCCTGTACAATCCTTCGCCATGGGGTAGATTGTTCCATTACCATCCCGCAGAACGATGGGCGACTCCTGGAAGGCAAAGCACAATGGTCAACACCAGCTCAAAGCACTGAGGTATCAGTTCAAGTAAAGAGGGGGTTTCAAAGCACACAAAGGGTATAATTTACGACATGTGATAAACCTCTATATGGTTTAAGAAATCATAAAGAGGAAGTGAGTTAAATCCAGTGGAGGCTGGACAGAGCATGACATCCATGGCACAATTCCCAAAGCTCACCTGGCCGGCGGTGAAAACGGCCACATTGTGCTCATTCTGACCCAGGAAGGCCACACTGCTGGTGGGGAAGCTGAGCTCTTGCTCGGCCTTGCCCGTGGCCAGGTCAAAGACACAGTACCTCACCCAGGTGCCTGTCTTAAGTACCACATGAACCCCTGGGAAATGAAAGTACAGGGTCACTTTCCCATGTCTGCAGCGACATGCCTGGCTGGATGCTGGTTGACAAACACTGCACCGTACCTTTAGAGTCCGCATTCACAGCTAGTATCTCAGCTTTTTCAGGGATACTAAGTTTTTTAGGTGTGCGTTGGAAGCAATCGGGAACTTTTGGAGTTCCACCAGTTTTTACAATCTGTGGAAACACGATGACAGACGCCGATGTTAACGGCAGAAAGATACCTCTGACAAGCCTGCTTATTACACCTGAACTGAAAATACACACGAATGATTTTTAGAAGCTAAATGAGAATATTAATGGGGTCACCATCAAGTTCTCATGGAAAAAGTCAGTAGGTGTGAAACAAGTTGACTGTACAGAAACATTCATTTCCATCTTCCAGTCACTAATGATCACGGTCACTCCACACCGCTTGGTGAACTGTCTACACGTGCTAAATATGCAGACCCGCCTGGCAAAGCGGCCTACGGGAGAAGCGCACCTGCCCCATCCATACCTGAAGCTCATCTATTCTGAGGAGCCTACAGTCCTGCAGCAGTGAGGACGGGTCAGAGTCAGAGGGAGCTGCGCTCTGGCTGCTCACGCTGCTCGACGTCCCTGGAAATTTCACAGCAACATACGCACCATCGACTTTTAGCACCTTGAGTTCAAAAGAGAGAACTGGTGCAAATGTTGTATCGTCAAGAACGCACGTCGCACACACACAGCACAGGTCAGACAAGAGAAACAGGGCACATTTCAGTCAACATTACATTACATTTTAGCAGAAAAGGCTGACCTGTAATAATGATACAAATATCCAGCTTAATCTAAATTATTTATTACAAACAGATCTGTAAATACATTTTGTTCCTGGGGGCCAGTAAACCATATGGTGGACACTGAATATGAACCCAGGGCAAACATCATAAAATTATGAAACAAATCTCATAGGCAGCCACAAGGACAATTCAAGTCCACCATACGGGATTTTCCAGCATGTTCCAGTAACCAGTGCATTACGAAAGCTGATTAACACTTCCATACGTTCCCATTTCTACAAGTCTATGGCTATCATCCATCTCCATCACACAGGTTGGTGGTCTTATATTACATAACTGGTCTTTCCATTTAAAAAAGTACACAAACTTAGCTTCATCCGAAGACATGCCTACAATCTCTCACACAGCGCACAGACAGGCATGTGTGCCACTTTCAAGGGTCTAACAGCAACTACAAACTATTCATTATAGAATTTAAAAATAATGTACAACAGTAAATGAATGGTCTAATTGTTAAGCCCACCCCCCAAATTGCTGCCATACCCACCTTTCCCACGGGAATGTTTTTAACATCCTCCACAAACACGACTTCGCGAAGAGGCCACTGCTCTTCGTTTAATTTTTCCTCCTCTTTGGGGGCAGGCGTAGAGCGCCGTCGCTCTGCAGCACAGCACACGGCTGTAAGGTTATTTTCAGACAGACGGCTGCCACGCCACCACGACGCTCCCGGCGCACCCCTACTCTCACGCACACGCACAGCCGTTCGGACAGATAAAGTGTGTTATGATACGACTGCTCCATGTCGTTAGTATTTATCTGACCCCAGGAGCAGACCGCTAACCACAACGGCAAACAGCAAGGTGACGGGCAGCCTGCTCGCCACAGCTGACGTACTGTAGGGTAGAGAGGCACTGCTCGCGATGGATGACGCATCACTACACGTGGACGCTGGAGATGGGGGTGGTCCCATCTCAGTCTTCAGCAAGTCCAGTTTGCTCTCCGCCCTGAGGACAGAAAGAGGAGTGAGCTCAGGAAGTCGCTGCCTGTGAAGGCCCTCAAGGCCAGCAAAGACTCGGCTCCAAGCCACCATGAACGAAGCTGGCTTTATAAAGCCCCCTCCCAGTCTCACTTAGCCTCCTGGGCCTTGTTACTCTTCTCCATGTTCCTGAGGCTCTCTGGCGAGCGCAGCTGGAAGCGGCAGCTGTCATTCATGTTCCACACGGACTCTAGGAGGACACCCACTTTGGGGACACCACTGCTGACAGAGAAGGCCACGGCCCCGGCATGGTACAGGGGGTTGTTCCTCAGGCACACCTGGGCCAGTCAAAAAGACAGGCTACGATTGCTCCATTCCCTCAAATACATTAAGCAGCACATCATAAATTAGCTTGTACCTGAGTTCCAACGGAAATGTTAGGAACAGAGGTCATGCCAGCATTTGACTTCAGCTTTTTGTTCTTGGCTCTGGCTTTCTCCAGCATCTTCTTCCTCTGGCTAAACGGCACCACGCCCCTGAAATAAGAGCCACATAAAGGACACTTGTCACCGTGTCTTACTTTAGCTGGGACTCAATCACTCCGATGCTTCGAAAGACTCTGAAGAGACTCTGCGCAATCACTCACCACCAGAAGAGGCTGTGCTCCAGCTGTGCGCAGGTGTAAAGGGTGCAGCAGTGTAGGGACAGGATACGCTCCCCCTGCAGCTCAGCAAAGGCCTGCGCGCTGTGCTCCAGCTTCAAGCCCACGGTGCTCAGTGTGTCGTCCACCCAGGTTGCCACCTAGAGGTCAACAGCACAACAACTAGAAATCTCTCAAGTCCTCTAGGGTTAGGCTTCACTACTCTGGTCCTGAGTAAGAGGAGTCTAAATTATTCCTTGTAGTTTCATACTTTATGTAGATATTAAACGCAAAGTTGAGATTGTCAGTCAAATGAAGTCCTGGTAGCTTTCTGACTGCTGCCCATAACATAAACCCCTGTAAGTGGCAGCTATAGAAAGATCAATGGCTTTTGGCTGCACTATCCCCATAGCCCACAATAAATAGCCCACTTTTCATTTAGCTTGCAGGTTAAAATTGTTCACTAACCTTGTTGGACTCTGTGGCCACAGTAGCTCTGATGCTGTTGGCTGCCAGAAAGGTAATCTTCTCGTTAGTCAGACCCAAGAAGGCAGTACGTGGGTGGTGAAGTGAAGGATTCTGGGGAAAAGCAAGCGCAGAAATTTAACAGCCAAATTTTTACCCAGAAATATTAGCTCCTGTGCTTGTCCTTACCTGAGAATTTCTATAGGGTTCTGGCTCGGCCCACTTCCACTGGTAGAGCTCTCCTTTGAAGCTGACTGCCAGCAGCTCCGAATGCAGGGCCCCAATGCTTATGAACCGGGTACCATCCTGCAAGAACAACAGAATGGGCTAAAAAAAAAAAAAAAAAAAAAAACAAAAACACACAAGCCAGCAGTCAGCACACCCATCGCAAAAACGGGCAGCAACTGTGAATGAAGGACCTAGAGCAGCAAACAGCAGAAAACCACCTGGTTCACGGCAGGTAGGCAGACCCACGTTTAGCTGTCGCACCTGAGCGTCACCTAATCAGCTGAGGGGACACATTTACCAGGCTCACCTTTCACCATCCTCAAAGTGAGCACCGGCAACACTCCCCAAAGCAAGAGACATTTGATTTGGCAAAAAGCAGGTTCAATTTCCATCTCGATAAGACAGCCAGATGTTAAGGCAGTAGCGCATCTGATCTCCAAAAGCACCCGCAAGGCAGAGAACAGATCCAAACTCAATTTCCATCTTCTGTACTCCTGACGTTTAAACATCAAGAGCGTGAGACTAATAAGGCTGGACATTTCTCCTGCATCAAACTGGTCAGCGACAAACAGCAAAAACGAGGGGGGCAACGAACCTTGTCAGGCCACCACTGCAGGTCCTCCCCCAGAGACACGGGGCTCTGCGTGGGGGCACTCTTCTTGTCTGGACCAGCCTCGCCATCCCTGCTGGTGGAGCCGCGCTCGGTGTCAAAGGAGGCGCCGTCCAGCCACCTCCGCTCGCGCAGCCTCAGCACGGACTCACGCTCACGCAGCAACTCCGAGTCACGCTCTAGGGGGAGAAGAAGAACTGGTATGCAGTGGGAGGGTCACACCAGTGGGACACAAGTAAGCCACTCTCTGGACAGCACCCTCATTACACAAGACATCGATCAGCAGCCTCTGCATCCCAACACCCCCTCCCCTAATTCACCGCAGCACAGGGAGACCCTGGGACCAAAGGGTCAGCCCTCAACTAATATCACATGCAGGCACCTTTGACGGAGCAGGCCAGGCATGGGAAAAATGAAGGGCAGGAAACAGTACCCCCAGTAAAGAAAAGACCCACATGCTGTCTTTAAGGTACCTCGTGAGGAGCCCAGCCGGGACAAGGACGAGCGCCGGAAGGAGGGGTATCCGAAATAGCTGATGTCCTCGGAGAACATGGCATCAGCATCAATGATGACGCTAGGGTGGGCGGAGTGGATGTCAGGGTCCAGGAGAGACATCAGGTCCTCTGGATAAAGAGGATGCAGGGGTCAAGAGTGAACTGACCCAGCATTTAATACCACACATAAAGAACGGCCAGTTATTGCAAAGAAAAACCTTTAGAAAAATACTCAAGATCAGCTATAGGGCCTAGTGGTGTATTTCTGGAGGCCACACCCACCTCCGGGGAGGTAGGACTCGCTGGCGGTGTCATCACCATCATCACCGTCTTCATCGTCTCTACTCAACAGGTTGTTCACAGCCAGGTTGACATCCAGGTTGGTGCGCTGCAGCTCACGAATGATGACACTCCTGGACTTGCCCTGCAGGACGACCTGGGCCTGCGTGTCAGACGCGTGGTCATTCTTCATATCACTACACATGTTTGTCTACACTATGTGCGAGATGCGTGTGTAGGCAGGCATGTTACTCCACCTGAGAGATGAGCTCCTCAGGGATGACAGAGGCAGGGATGACGGGCTGCGGCTGATTCCCCAAGAGGCCAGAACCACGCTCCCGGCCCGTGCGGATCACCCGGGTCTGCCTGCGGGAGTCACGTGCGGTCGCCACTGATGACCTCCCCGAGGAGCCGCCCCCCGCCGCACCGCTGCCGCTTGCTGGGACCGCTCCTCCAGCTCCTGCCCCTGTTCCTCCTCCTCCTCCTGCACCATTCACTCCGGAGCTCCAGCGACTCCTGACAATGTAAACCCAATGGTCACTGAGATTAGCCGCTTCACAACCCAATCAGAAACCACCAAAACCCAACAGAAGTCAATTATGACATTTTCTCCATTAGGAGAGATTTATCCAAATATTTCAAAACAAGCCAGCCATGGTTGCTCAGTAGATAGTACTGCTGTCTCCCACTAATCCGTGTGCATTTTGTTCGTTTCCACAGCATAAAAACATGCATCCAAGTAAACTGGTCTCCCTAAATTGCCCAGACTCTGTGTGCGTGTGTGTGTACGTGGCTTGAGAAAAACTGCCAGTCCATCTACTGTAGGCTGACCCCTGTCTTCCTCCTGATGCTTCCTAGGATGCACTCAAAGTTCACCATGACCTTGTACTGGATAGGCGGGCATGTAAAATGGATCAATCTCCAAGGCAGCTTGGGGACAATACCCAGCAATACTGCCATATACCACTCTGTAGCCTAAACCTTACTCTATTTGTGTAATGTGTTCTCACGTCAAGAGTTCCTGTGTTGTACAGCAAAAACCTGCAGCACAAAACCCAAGCCTTTTATTCTAAATATCAGCTCAGTGGACTTGGACATTACTATTGCCCAACAGAGAACTGGGGTGGGAATCATCAGATGCAGTAAGAGCCTGGGTTATTTTGAGACAGCTGCCTTGACCACTTTGCTACATCATCGACAGCCCTGCCCAGACTTACCCAAGGGTGTTGCCTGCCAGTCTGCCCAGTGTGTCAGAACCCGAAAGGAACCAGGGCGAACCACTAGCCCTGCCTGGCCTGGAGCTCCTCCCTGCCCCTGAACCACTGCTCAACTTTGAACTGAAAACAAAAGATGGGAAACTGGTTACAAGCGTGCAGGATCGGGATGGTGTGAGATCAGCCCGCAGGTCTCAGCTAGTGGAGCCTCTGGGCACACACGGGGCCAACTGGCCTGGGCAACACCCTCGAGAAGCAGGACAAACTGATCTGCCCGGCAGGAAGCCACCTACCGTCTCCAGCTGCACAGGTCCCATCTCACCCTGAACTCGAAATGTGAACTTTGCGTGGCTTCGCACAGTATGGGTGAAAATGGGGGTCAAATACTCAAAATGTTAGAGAGCAGTTCTCAGCAGTTTGTGGTGTTTATACTGGAAATACCCAGAGTTATTAAGGTCCTGGAAGCGTGAATTCGGCCTATGTGCTTTTTCCGATCCTTTTATTTATACAAAATACTTTCCCCCCCCCACAATAGACACTGATTTGCCTTTGAAAATATGAATTAAATTGGCTGTTTATTAAATGTCTTACAAAACCTGAAGCAAATAAGGGGTGGACATTTTCATTCTGTGCTGAGAAACCGCATGGGAAGACCGAGGCTTAGACCATGTACTGTTTTGGCTGACTAGCTATGGTCTCCCAATCCTGCCCCAAAAAATAAAAATTCACCCACTTTAGCCGTTTCCAATTCTGTATCCTTCAGCTGTCCACAGGCTTCCATTGCCACTTTCTATTCAAGGCCTTAAAGGCAGGGTGTGTGTAGTTACTCTTATCCCAGTGGTTCATTTTTAACACTTATGGAACAGCAGAGGAGGTGTAGAGAACGCCTCATGGAAGATCAGCCTAGTGAGCCTGCTCTCCTACAATACAGGCAGAAGCGGACTGCACATGTACAAGTCAGTCTTTTTTCAGGATAATAGTCTCGTCTGTCCCATAGTGGCTAGACTCAGATGAACACTGCAGTACATGAGTAAACTACTTTGAGATAAACCTCCTTGGGGGTTTGCGTGGGTGGCTCAGAAGTTGGCTTAGGGCTGTTCTTGTAAGTAAATGTGACGGGGGGGATGTTCTTAAATCAGACACTAAACCTGACTGCTGGAGATACACAATTTGAACATTGTCTGGCAGAAAATTTTTTTTTTTTTTTTGGTTCATGGGAATGCTGTGGCACCATGCACACGCTCGGAGATCTGCATCAGCCTCCTTTCTGGGGAGATAATGGGATAACGGGGTCATTTCACCAACACGTCATTCTGGGGAGACAATGTGTCAGTGACATGAGGTCAAATTATCAGCTCAGCATGTCACTATGAGCTCCTGTCTGCACTGATGGCCATTAACACACAGGGGCTCTTGCGCAGTCAGGACTGCGGCCAGGTGTTTCCTTCATGTGGATAAGTCACTACAGCCCCTAGATTTCCTCATGCATATTAAAGCAGAGGTCAAATGCCTTCCTAATGAACGCTAATGAATTTCTACTGCACTAGACTGACAGTCACTGTAATTTTCATGAAATCGTTTGTGTGAGGGAGCAGAGGAGGGTCGTCACATGAAATGTAGTCTTACTGGCTTTGGACAGCGAGAGAGACAACGGGCCCCACTACATGGTACAGCCATACGGGCCTCTCCCATAATCACGGAAAGCTCACCCATCACTCCCTTCCGGTTTGCCCAACTCCAGTCGATCAGGCTGGACGGCAAAGCCGAGCCTACAGATATGGCCGTCCTGGAAGGAAGAGAAAGGGGCTCCTGTGTTACTGCTCTCTGTCCTTTACTCATCACTCAGGCAGAAACAGGATTCTAAAGCAGTCTCATCTGAAAGCATTAACCCCAACAGACACTTTCGCAAGGCACTTTGTGGCAGTTACTTTTTGAGTAAACAGGAAGAAGCTTAAATTCTGCTACATTATTTTAAATAGCATCGGCAAATCCAAATGGACAGAGTATAGGTAGCAGAATAAGAAAAGGGTTACCTCTAGGAGAAATGCGGCATGGTTTGGTCCAACCACACATTGCTTAATAACAGCCTGCTCCAAAACACTCAGAGGAGGGTGACTGAGGCAAGAGAGACCAACACAGTGTTATTTTAGGAAACACAAGCCAAAAGATTATTTCACTTAATCTGAATTGTGCAGGACTACTCAGAACACACCATAAACATTCCTCCTAATCGACACATAATCGCCTGGCAGTGGCAGTAAAGCTCAGCAACAATCCTGCCTGCTTCAACAGAAAACCGACCAGGTGTGTAAAAAGAGCATGGAACTCACCTGGTGCAGCTGTATTTGTTAAGCTTCTCTGACACTTCCCGCAGTCTAAGGGCATAAAAGGGGAAGAAGAAAAATAAATAAATAAAACAGTATGACAAGTTTACCTTAATTTATATGAAACTGCAGGGAAATATAATTTACTCAAAAATCCTACAATAAAATGCTACAGACCACACAGAAAATCGGTGAACTAAGCAATTTTCCTTTATAGTTAATTTAAAAGCTAAATACGAATTCGTTCCATAAGCAATAGAGAAAACATACTATTAAGGCCAAAACCCAAAATAACAACTTTCAGTGCAAGCCTCTCAAGTCTGATTAAGTGCTCAACAGGAGAGATGCAAAATGTGCCGGCCACTAACGCTACTGATGAACACTGAACACATTAGCCCGAGTTTTCTAATTAAATTGGCTTTAGAGCATTTATTTGCATTAATTAATGTTAAAAGCAATTCAATTCAGTCATATGTATATTGCCAGAATCAACAATGTAAGGAAAAAATAAAGATGCTTTCAATGCTTCATCTTTCACATTAAATTTCATTGATATGGCCAAAAAAAAAAAAAAAAAACCAGCAATCATGTTAATGTGTTCCAGTGGACTCAAATGCCAAAACATACTGACCGTATATGGGCCTTCCAACAGGCTGACTAACCACATTTCTGTATGACTGCTTTTTCAGAAAGAACGGAAGGGGGGTTAAGAGAATAAAAAGGATGAACACAGATGTGTGGTATCAGATATAACACGTATGGAATGGGATGTGTCAAACTGAGCCGCCACACTGGTAAAATACAGGCCATGAAGGCCGCTATATAAATAGACCAAGGCTTTAACTAGAGAGGTGAAAACACAACATACTGCGAGCATTCAGTGTAAACTGAAAACCACTAAAGGAACCCATCTGTCTCTCACTGGCGAAACAGAGAGGCCATGATTCAACTGCCTGTTTTCAGAGGTGTACAAAGACACCCCCAGCAAACAGTTACAGAAGGCATCTGGAGGCCTGGTCCGTTAAGCAGCAGAGATAGCTACTGTGGGGCGAAAAATAAAAGTTAATTCTATGTAAGCCATGGGTCAACATAGGACTTAATAAATTAAGAACGAACACCAGACAAGAAATTACAACTGACATCAGGCACTCATGAATGGATTAAAATGACCATGAGCCATCTTTAGAACACAAAGTTTGATACAGGTTACTGAAGGAAAAGACTTATCTAAAAGCCACAATGTTTCTGAGAGGCAGTCCAACATCTTCCTGAGGTATCCAACTGATACTTTGCTGCCGAGTCACCATCAAATTTTAAAAGGGGTTTAAAAATAACTAAAGGAGCTTTGGGTGGGAATACAAATGGAAAATGCAGATTAGTGGTTGACGGGTTCATAACAGGACACAGGCGGGAGCTTAAAAGATCGGTAAGCACATCTCATGGTACATTCCACATGTTAAAGGGTGCAACACAAAGTCACTGATTTTTTCAGAAGCAACAGGATGGAGTGACTATTTGGGCAAGCTAATTCAGCAACTTCACGGAAAAGTTAAGATATTATCCTTTAAAACACCTCTACACAGCAGAATTCCTGAGTCTGTTAAGTCTGTAATACTGCACCTTCCAAGGAAAATAGAGATTTTTGTGGACCGATTCTATTAGAAAAACATGAACATGGCTGGCTGTACTTTCATGTAATGCATCTGGAGCTCCCTTGGCGGTTCAGAGGGAAGCCTGCCCGCCTTGGACCGTCCACTCGGCCCTGCCAAAGCCCAGCTCATCCCTAAAGCTACAGCCACACAAATCGCAGTGGCATTTGCTGGCTTCAGCGAAAGAAAACGGGGCACTGTCTTCGGCCAGACGCCACCTCCGACTGCAAGAGCGGGACTAGCCCTAAAAGGCCAGAGAACCAGAGTGACGACAGTGACAGAAAACATCTGCATTTAAAAAAAGTGGAAAAGCACCAGCCCAAGTCTTTCAGCAACATCCATTATTCCAAATAAGACCTTTACTCTGTACTGACTGCCCAGTGCTGAGCGCTAAGACAGGCAAGGAAAACTCCAGCGCTAATCTGGAAACAAACATTATTCAATTAATAAGGTGATTAGGAATGAAAGTTACTAAACCAACCCCATAGTGCTGGCACAGGGGGAGGCAGGTGATTCAGCCACTCTTATGATTGCCAGTAAGCACTGGGACAAGTGACTGATTCCTATTGCATGAAGAGAGGAAAAAATTGACACGTCACATCAGGCAGAAAGCCAGACATGTGAACAGAACACTAACAGAACCTGTTTCCAAGAATAAACACTGCAGGGAGCAATAAACTTCTGGTCCATAAAATCTAATGAAGAGCAAAAAGTCAACGGTTTAATCTGACACAGATGAAAACCCACTCATTTAAAAGCAGCTGCCACATATGCTGAAAAAAGAAAAAAACGACACTGAGCTGAAGGGGATGCGATACAAACAGAATCCTCTGCATCTCCAGTCAGGCAAAGCAGATCTCATCTCAAGAATAAACATGTCATGCCTGCTGTGGATGTCAAACTGCATGCATGTCATCATCATAGACAGTTGACGTTGGTCTTTCCAGATTTTAAAACAGGCTTCCATTGTTTCTCCATTTACACCATTCATGCAGTCTGCAGAGACAAACCCCGGGGACGGATAAGCGGGGGCAGTCTGCAGAGACAAACCCCGGGGACGGATAAGCGGGGGCAGTCTGCAGAGACAAACCCCGGGGACGGATATATGGAGGGAGTCACCATGAATAAACACTAGGGTAGACATACAAATCGCAAAAATACAGCAATAGCAAGCTCACAACACTATCAGTATGCCTTGATTGTGTTTTTCTTATTTTCTTTATGGAAGGATGTCTCATGACTTATCCCAGCCCGACAAATCATCAGGGGAAGCTCAAATATTCTTGCATTTGGGGGGGGGGGGGGGGGGCCAAAAACCCCGGGCGGGGAGTTATTTATATTTTCTTTGTGGACA
>JAACJT020000110.1:7790865-7813337 GCA_009936485.2 Gymnarchus niloticus | reverse complement strand
ACAGCAGTTCGGCTGCCGTAGTAACTTACAATAGATTACGTCATCGTCCACGGGCGCCGCTGAGGGGGGGCGGGCGTGCCCGCCGCGGGGCACAGAAAACCATGCGCTGGAAGCTATTAATAGCTTCCATGTGGACAACATGTCAAATGTTTGTTTTGGAGTATCAACCTGCAGCAGGACCCACCTAATAAAACATTTCTATAATTCCTAGCATTTGAAAATACTAGGCAGAAACAAAAAACACACAATTTACCACCAGCTGCCTCATTTCCCATGTCCTTAACGTGATTCACCAGTATGTACAAGTCTAAAGGCATCAAACTGGTCAAATTTCATATTTCAGTTGTATAAAATACTGCTGCCTCATTAGGATGCAAAATGCAAGACATTTACCATTTTTTAATAGATTTCCTATATGGTTTACACCCTTAAGGCAGAATGCATTAAGTCCCAGGTGTAACCTTAAAGCCCACCTGGCCAGAAAGGCTCTTGTGAAACATGTGAGCATGACGGTGCCTTCTCTCCGGGTTTGTAAAGCTCTCCTCCATCCTTTGTTGCAGAAACATCACGTCTAGCCATTCGTCATTGCAAGCAGTTAATCTCCATCTCGCCTTGACTCTTCCTTTGGAGGCACTACTCAAACTACAAGGCTGACGAAATATTCACTCCAAATGAAGACAAGCTCCCTTCAGCAGATAGGATTTCATGCACCTTCTGTTCGGCTAGAGATCGCTTTCTGGATTCATAAAATGGCACCCAGCGTGTCCCTATCGACAAGTTATCCAGCTGACCTCATTCAATCCGATGGTAAAATATCCTCATCTGAGCGCGTATGTCATCGTAAATATAATCACCTAACTGGACACATCAGATAGTGAGGCTGCCCACAAAAGGCTTTTGTTAAACCAAAGACTTTCAACATCAAGACGGCACACTAATTGGTTAATCAGAAGACGGCCAACGGATTTAGGGATTTTAAATGATAAAAGCAGAAATCTTGCGGGACATGACCGAAAACGTCATTAAATCGCTACCTGAGATTAATGACAGCACGCAGAACAAAAGGAAAACGCACTGCAACGCAGCGTAAATTTAACATTAGTAGACAGCAACGTTACGAGAAGGTCTACATGAACACCGAGGAGCATAATGATGCCCCCGAACACTGTGACAGGGCGGCACAGCTTTATTACTGTCGCCGTGTCCCTAAGAGGCCCAGGATAACAGAAGCCAGGCTCGTGCGAACACGAGAGGAGGCGGCAGACGTTTAACGTCAAAACGAGGGTCGGTTAGCCGCTGCCGGTCCGTCCAGTCCCCCATCCCCCATCCCGCAGCCCGCATTGTCCCCCTCAGCACAACTCTGACTACCGATCTCCGCGGGGCCTGCGTGGCTGAGCCGACATGAGAGACTTCCATGACGGTATGGAAGAGAAGGGGCCGCCGTCCACCACACCCAGCACATTAATATTGATCCGCTGGCCGCTTCTCGGCCCGCCGCGAATAGCTACCTGTCATTGAGCTGGTCTTCGGTCCCAGGCAACGGATGAACCACGAAGTGTATGGACGTCATGATTTCGGCACGGAATTAGACGATAATGTGTGAATAATATATAACGGTTGGTTTATTGTTTATTGTAGTGCGCCAGTTTCACAGAATCCGACTTTAAATGGAAACAGACCCGGAGCCGCGAACGGTCGTCTCGACGTCTACTCCGCCATCTTAACTCTGCCGGACTTCTTCGTTCTGCGTTGGACCAGAGCAGATTCAACCTCGACGCTGATTGGCTCATGAGACCTCGAAGGGGGAAAAAATTACACCCACGAACGCGATTGGTCAAGAGGGAGAACGGCGACGTAAAACCTTATCCGCGAGCGGATGACGCAACGTGAGGGAATGAGCACGTGCGTTCGTGACTCGAGATCGAGTGTGTTTGAGCAAAACATGTTTGGTGTGCCGGCTTAAAGATACTTTGTATCACTTTCCACATTTGTGTAATCACTATTCTTTTTTGCGTTTATGATGCAATGTTCCGTTATAGTTTAAAATTCAACGTTTTTCTCATGAGTATAGAATAATGATAGACAACAGAAATTCATGTTGTAGATATTTTTGGTAGGCCTCACTGATCTATGACCTTTTGACTGTGCCAGAGAATGGCATTCAAACTGATTTTAATGTGCCTTTGTATACTCATTACCAGTGAAAACTTGTTTGGATTTATGTGAGATGTAAATGTTTGACAAGGTTGTTTGTATTCTTTTATGTATGAGTGACATTTTGTGTATGCAAATTTCTGGTACTGTAATTCTCCAATCTCTAAATAGGTAAAATGAACTAACTTCATTCGTGTCATATGCAGTCATACAGTGATTAAAGTATCTGGTGATGTGCATCTCAGCAGGTTTGGAACCCGGGCTGATTTCGGGAAGGTTGTGCGTTTCGATTCCGCGGCCAGCAGAGTGATCATATCGCTGCTAGGCCCTCAAGTGAGGACCTCAACCACAACTGCTCCAGGGGTGCTGAAGACTGGCTGACTGTGCTCTAGCCCCAAGCTTTCCTCACTCATATGGTGCTTTGGACATAAGCTTCTTCTAAATAAAGTCAAGTTGTTCATCAGTACCTTAGGCATGGGTGAGTTTAATGTAGAATCGACAGTGTTTCCAGGTGCAATACCGAGAAGTGCTATAGAACAGTCAATTTTGGGAAGTGCATAATAAACATACCAAGTCTGAGGCTGTGGAGTCAGCTACCTGCTAGTAGCAATTTAGCAGGTGAACAGCACAAATCAAATCCACATCCTTGTGTGAAAATGTCATTTTGTATCATTTGAATGAGATACTCAGTAGGTCCAGAATGTAGCCTATCATGCACAGCCACATTCTGCAATACTAAAGTTCTAAGACTTCCAATATGTGCTGAAGCAACTAGTTAATTGGTAAGGCAATTGGCATCAATGAGGTTCCATAATTCAGTATCACCTGCTTGATTCTCTCCCATTTATAATTTATATTGAATAATGTAATTTATCATTTATAGCTTCCTGGTTAAAAGACTGACTCACATGGTACTGCAGAAGTTATTCACACAACATGTTCCCCCTAGTGGTCTGTTTTTGGCATTTTTAAAGGCAAGACTGTTTATAAAATCAGACTGTAGCCTATGGAGAGGTATACAGCTAGTTGATGCAAAAAAATAAAACTCTGACACAGAAAACCAGCCCTGTTGCCTTGGTACAATGCCCAAGATTACCTGTTTGTGGGCAAATAGAGCCACTTACTGTTCAAAGACCAAGTGAGGGTGATGGACATTTGAATGTGATTTTCAATTTTAAAGTTAGGGAGGTGTTCTGCCAGAGGTATTAGGAGAGTTAAGCTGAATCAAGACATTGCCAACGTCAATTATCTGGAGCTAATAAGTTACGTGTGACCCAGAGGTGGATGTATTTTCACAGAAAGGAATTTTTAAACCTACTGGTTGAGAGCTCTCCTAGACATGTGTTGGATAATCTACCATAGTCTGTAGGTAACATAACACAGCACATTGTGTTGACCATTTCAACAAGTTAGGTTACCAGGCTTGTTAATGTAGAATACATGACTATTAAATGCTCTTTAAAATATTGGCAAGTGAGAAACATCAATACCCTTTTTGGATTTTTTGCTTCTTTAGTGGAGTAGTATAATGGTGTACATGTTTAAAGGAAACTCTTTGACTGGAGAACAATTTGGTGAAATTAAACTTGAAATAGATAATGAAAATGCCAATGGAGATTACAGAGGTCCCATTTCAAATACACAGCAGTACCATACAATGGTGAAGTCTACAGTTGTCCCACTTTTAATTTGTTGATTTAGAGTCAAGTTGAAGCTGTGAAGTTTTTCTGACTCAATTGATCAATATGTGTATGAATTGTGACACTCATGCAGAATGACTGCAAAAGAGGGAACAAGTGTATCTTGTGCTCTATGCTTCCTGTGATAGCCTTGAGGCAAAGCACAACAGCTTAATAGATAGAAGCTACTGGAAGATCGATGGCGGTTTGTGCTCTCATTTCCAGCAGGTGGCAGACTAGGAAAGGGGTCAGCTTGCAGGAGAGAAAATCCCCCCGAAGCCCATGCTGGGAAACTCACATTCCAAAGTGGGATTTTCCATCAATACCCATTACGAGCTCTATTGGCAGACAGAACAATAACAGCAGCAACCTCAAATATGGTATCAGGGGAGATTTCATGCGATGCACACCAGACTTCTGCTCATGCGTGTGGAATACTTTACCTTAAAGAAAGAAGCTTGATAATGTTTTTCTTTTTTATTTTATCGAAATCCAGCTATCTGGGACATTTTACAGTATAAATTCTAAAAATAAAAATGTGCACTGGGGTCAGAGAGAAGCAGCTATAAAATCCAGGGATTTTTTGTGTGCTAAATTGGGAAATTGGCAGAAGGAGAGGATCATCCTAAGATCTCCAGTGGCTGTGGGCCAGTTGCTAAGGGGGGTGGGCTCCTTGTTACCAGTCCGATACCCCTGCCAAGTCCCCATTTTACTCGCCTTGGAAGATGATATGAGCCATACATAGAGAGAAATCCCCCTCCTCATACAGATTTTTTTTCTGGAAGAGTCATGTGACACAAGCCCACCTGTCGCTATTGGATGAGCAGAACTTTTAACCAACCTATAAAATAAACTGCGGCCACGGCTTTGAACAGAAACCAGAGATTATAGCAGCTGGAAAGGTATATGTGTAAATAATGCTAAGGAAATGATCAAAAATTTCACGAGGCTTTTCATTGTGACAGTGTAGACTGTGGCTGGGACAAAGTGTCTTCCTCTTCAGGGAATCCAAAAATGTTTATTTAAACAGCCTGACCAATGATATGCTTTCTCCTTTAGGGGCCAAATAGCACTTGGAAATATTGCAAAATGTTGCTAAAAACAACCCAGAAGTCACTGACCGGAAAAACTGATTACATTGACCAAAATGGACATTTGGTGTTGCAGATGAGATTTATATGAAACGCTAAATTAACGCACATTTTTATATTGTTTCAGACATTTTGTACGGCTGTGCTAGAAGACCTTTTGATTTATTTTCTACTTATTCATATAAAGCTTTTTTAATTAAGCAAATTCAATACACTGTGACCCAGTTCTGTATGAATGTAATACCAGTTTCTCAGAGCAGTTCAAAATTTAATTCCCGATGCAGATTCTGGGCCCTTACAACATGGAGTGAATGTACAGGTTATGGAGCCAATCAGACAAGCTCTGTTCTCACCACATCTATAGCCTGGATGTTTCCTTAAACATCCCAGCACGTGGAATGGAAACCAAAGCTAACTCAGAGTTTGCAGGACTGGTTTTTTTTTTATTTTGCTGTTAGCTGTAGAGTACAGGTTATCTAGCAAACAATGAGTCACAAATGGTATGTGCAGCAGAGATGGTGTCCATCATAAGTAACTCCCCCGAATCGTTGTGTGTCATGAAATGCTGTCTGAGACCACCCCATTCATCCAGACAGGATGTTTAAGTGTTCAGGAACAGGAGGGTCGTCAGGCAGCTGGGTCTCATGAGAAAAAACACGTCAGCTAAAGAAACGGATCAAACTGCCTGAACTTTAAAGTGAATTAACCATTCATGCAACTGGATACTCAACAGAAGTAGTTCAGAATGAGAACATTTTTCAACAGTCCAACAGCAGGCCTGCCTCGGATTTCAATTGACAACCTCTAAGCTAGGGGGCCAAAGCCTCTGCTGTGACTTTACCTACTGGCCCTTATCATAACGTGAATTTCTCTGCAATATACCGTCATTTCTGCTATAAAAAAATACAATGAAAATAACAGTGCTTATCCAGATAAAGACACGGTAGGCGCAGAACACACAAAACCTAACAGTTAACCATTGCTTTCATTAGATTCAAAAGGTTTTATAGACTTAAGATTTTCTTTGAGTGTTAAAGCTGTTTTTTTTAGTTGAAAATTTCCTGAAATTTCACCAGTTAGCTTAGTTTGGCCTGCAAGCCACCATTTTGCAATCATGCTAACTGAGTATCAAGTAAATTCCTCTGCAGACCAGCGCGTTCAGGTTTGTTATTCTGCTATGCAAAACATCCGTATGTCAGAGCTGAAATCGCACACAAACCCCAAAATACGAGACTCTTGACAAATGTCTTAAAAAGATGGTGAGCACCCATTTGTAGCCAAGCTCAATGTAGCTCCAACCCTAATGACAACCAAACACCACCCAGACCAATGAGTGTTATCAGAACCAAGCACAAGGCAGACTGCCACACCAAACAGGCACAAAAGCACTCATAAAGTTTCCAGATAAGTTGACTGTCATTCTCCAATTCTGAGGTTGGCAAAGAAGCGAGATGACCACTGTCCCTCAAGCACCATTATGGAGCCATGATTCAGGCATATTCATGGCCACCACACTTGTTAAGTGACTCCTCCCCCAAAGTGTGGCATGCAATTGGAGGGAGAGACACTACAGCTAGAGCCTTCATTCAGTCAGGGAAGGACAAAAACCCCGGCTGTGGATGGTGACAGGATGCAGGCTTTGGGTGGGGCATGGAGGCAGGAGGCTCGCCTCTCTCTTATCTTGGTTCCTGTTATGGGAAATACCAGCTGGCAGCTTATTGTAACCTTTTTATGAGGCTGACACTACCTCAGGTAAATGTGACATTAATATGCAATCAAAGAGAACTGGATTATGAACGATACAGTCCATTAAGTATATTGACATACAGTAGCAATGTCTTTGCATAGATGTACACATTTTTATTTACGTGATCTACCTGAATAGTCAGTGCACAGCAGGAAAATAAAAGAAACAAATACACCCATGCCACTAATCTGGCAGGAGGTACGTTGCAAAGATTTCTCTTTCATCATGATGCTGGAAAGCATTTCTGTCAATTAAAGTTCACTTTCTCTGTACTTACACTTTGTGTCATAATCTATGGGCTGATATTTATCTATGCTATAGACATTGGCTATATCTATGTATATGAATTCAATTTAATGAGTTCAGCCGATGTAATTTGTTTTCATGAGAAGTACACAATGGCCAGCAAAACCAGTTAAAATATTATGAACTCTTTGAAGGTTAGCATAATCACTGCCTCTAGTTGTCAGAGATATCTAACATAGAGGTCTATTATAATTAGATTGGATTAAATAAAAAATAAATGGAAAACCTGTGGAAAAAGTAAGGTTGATGTCTGGGCAGCAATTAACCAGACGTGTAATTTCTAATTTGACCGCTTATAATATTTATGAGATGAAAAAGTGATGTTCCACTGGAGAACCAAGCGACTGTTCCAGCATTCAAATTATTTTTGGGAACTATTATTGGGAACAGTGTCACCGGGGTGAAGTGAATGATTGACATCAATGTCAGCAAATGCTGAACTATCATCAAATAACCGTTGATGACCACATACTGAGACTGTGCACTTCCAGCATGGAAGGTCACTGTTATGAAGTGCACCAGCTAAAATAGCAACAGCCTTGATAACGGCCCTCATGGCTAAATATTGGATGAGCTCTGACCTTGTCAACTCCTAAAGAGTGTAGTTTGACTACCATCCAAAAATGGATTACCTGTGAGCACAACACTAAACCATCTATCCATCCATCTTCTAACAGTTTATCCTGGTCATGGTCACAGAGGAGCAGATTTTTATAGGCCTACATGACTGCTGTATCTCAGACTGGGGGCAGCCAGCTCTCATGACTGACATGAGGTCAGTACCACAGAGGTTATGCTGGAATGGAGATGGTACTTTCTATGTGTACATTTCAGCAGGGACCCTCACTCAGCCATGCTTCGTTCCAGTGCATTGACCACTCAGACAAAGTCTAGACAGCTATGCTGTATCACTGAGGCTGGGATTCAGTCAGTGTGCCAAATGGGCTGTGGGTGAACCAATTAACTCCCATGGAGGGACAAAAGCACAGCTAATGACAAACAATTGTTGCCAATTGCATTCAATAAAACATATAGAGCAAAGTATTTAACTGGAGCAATTCATGTTAAGCATCTTGTTCAAAGGTACAACAGCAAAGCCCTTCTTGGAATTCCAGTCCATTATAGTTAAGTCCTTAGCTTTACCTCCTACAGCAAAAATGTACAGTACCTATCCTGCAGGTTTAACAATATTGACTCTGAAATGTTTCCATTAAATATGGGATTCAGAGCAGAGAACAGTGTATGGTTAAGAAGGACATTGATTTGCTGTTGTGAATCAATATAGATCAGTATAGATTCTTCTTCTAAGCCAGTTATGTGGAACATATTATTCGGTTTTTGCTATTACCTGAAAAGAAAAAAAAAGCTAACTTGACCATTGAATGTCCTTAACTCTTGTCCCGACCCAATGGGCATCATCTTAAATTTTCGTTTTGGGAAAAATCTAGCAGGGGCCCAGCTATTAGATTAGTCACGGAGGACACTACGTGACTTAAGCGAGGTTCTTAGCAGAAGCGTCATCACGTTATGACATGCCAGCGCAGTTGTGTACCACGCTGTTTTGTCACCGTTTTCACGCCGCGTATCAGCCCGTGAGCACGCATGTCGCACGCTCTCATTGGCCAGAGCGTCGCACACCTTTACCGGTGATTGGCTGGCATCTGAACCCCGCCTTCTCCAAGCCCGTCTCAATGAATCTTGGAAAAGTCGCAGAGAAACATGTCCTTCTGCATTTGGCGACGGGAAGACGGGCCGACTAGAGCTACTTTAGTGGGCATCTCCCGGTCGTTAGGCGATCGATCCAAGTTAGCGCTTCGAGCGACACACTGGCGCGAATATGATCACGCAAATACACCCACTCGTAGACGTAAGTGATATTTAATGTCATTCCTGCGAAATGCATGTTTTCATCCGAAATCGGAATATTTCGTATTCGTTTGTTCGAATTTAGTTTCATTTATACTGATTCGTTTGTAGTGTTTCATTGCAATTATAATAAACAAGAAGTCCGCAAATGTTAAATCAAGACTCAAGAAAACCGCATATTTTAATTTTCGGTATTTTTATTTATTTTTTTTGTAGAAAATTGCTCTTTTTAAGAGCTGCATATTAATTGGACGTTTTGGCATTGTATCGTATTTAACGATTAATAGCCTACATTGATTTATGACATATTCAGTGTTATTTGATTACAGGTTAAACGTGCCGGCGTAAGTGGCAATATGCCGCTTGACCACTCCCCGTGTGTTGTCTGCAAATCTAACAGCTGTACTTATTCGGAAAGTAGGAGAAAGGTCAGAGAAGCGCGCCTCACCGGGTTCACGTCCCAAAGTGCTGCTGAGCGCACTCTGATCACGCCTTGTCCACATGGATGGGCAGCTGTTTATCGACTGACCAATAGCAGATGAGTTCTGTAGATGAGCATATCGCGTGACCAATAGCAGATGAGTTTTGTAGATGAGCATATCGACTGACCAATAACAGATGAGCAGGGCCAGCCGCGGCATGAGGCGCAATCACAAAGCTAGAACGGGGGGGGGGGGGTATTTCTAGGAGGTGGCCAAATGCTGCTTCTATCAAATAATAAATAGCTAGCTACTTCTTTCAGAGCCAAGACCTCGTTGTTTTTGCCAAAGTATTGCATGCAACCGGATGTAGATTTATGGAAAGGGTTATATAAGCTTGGTATAATTGACCTTTCGTGTTTGTTGAGTAATGTTAAGCCTTTCCAAGCGTTTGCACGAACTGCTTAGTTGGCTGTTTTGTTGTTTTTTTATTATTATTATTATTATTATTATTATTATTATTATTTTCAAAGCTGAATAAAGATTCAAAGGATTTTAAAATTAGGTTAGGATAAGTAGAACAAAGTTATTATTATTATCAATATAGCTATCCACACTGGCTGTGTGAAACTCGTATCTATTTTACAAAAAAATGAAACGAAATGATTGATGGATGTTAAATGAGATAAGAAGGCAGCAAGTAGCATGATGATTAAGATCATGAATTCAGTAAAGTTCTAAGAAAGGCACTGCTGTTGAACCAATGAGGAAACGTAAATTGGTTCAATAATGTCCAGGTAGCCCAAATTTTTGTGTCTGGAAACTTCAAATGGCAAGGGGAAAAATAATGTAATAATTATTTTACATTAAAATAATAAGGTCTCTCATTTGGGGCCAGAAGGGGGAGTCAATGGACAGAGATGCCTGCCCCGAGAACTCTTCATGGGCAAAGGACATTGAGGCAGTGGAGGCCCTGATGGCCATGAGTAGCCGGGGGAAAGCTGAGGGCTGGGGACATGCGGACCCCCGTCCCCTGACACCTCACTCTGACATCTTTGAAGATGGTTCCCCACTGCCCGGCCCAGTCCAGTTCCAGGGGTCGCCTTTGGTAAGAGCCCAGGGCTGCGTATCCACGGTGACGTCTCGTTTGTGCACGGAGATCAGAGATGAATGATCCTATGATTCATCCTTGTCTATTGCCTTTTGCAGTGTATGACTCCACCCTACAGCCCCCTCACCTTTGAGCCTCAGCATAACTTTTCGGCACCTTTTCCGGAACCGGCCCAGACCGCCTTCTGCCAGGGAAATCCACAGAATGAGGGTGGCACTTGTAATGGCATCGGATGGACTAGGTCACCCGCCACCAGTGTGATCCGCCACACTGCGGATTTGCTGCCCTGCACCTGCAGAACCTGTCCTACAGAGGACAATGGAGGCATATGCAGGACCGCACAGCCTGACTTGGGAGCTTCTAAGAGGAATTCATTAAGCCAACCAGAAGACAGAGAAGTTGGAGCATGTTCAGTTGTGTCCTCAGCATCCCCTTCTGGGCCAGCCCCCTCAAATAGCCCAGTCATCCTGAGTGTGTCATCATCTGTTGGACTGCAACCAGTATCCAGTTGTCCTGTGAGCATAGTTCCCATGCCGGTCTACTGTCAGGTGGTTCCTGTATCACAAACAACCCCATCTGTTGTGGCCAAGGCCGTTATTTCAGCACCAGGCCAGCAGGGGGCAGTCTGCCCACCAGTGATCCTCCTGGGTAGCGAGGTTTCCAGGAGTTCGGTGATGTTCCTTGTCCCCCAGCCAGTAGTTCCCAAGCAGCCTGGGTTGGTGACCCTCGGAAGGTCCAAGCTGGCTGCCATTGCCCCAGCACCAAACTCCTCCCCTTTGACCCAAAGGAGTGGCCTACGGGCCGGTGCGTCCCGGATACGGAGCCACGTCTGTGCCCACCCTGGCTGTGGGAAGACCTACTTCAAAAGCTCCCACCTCAAGGCTCACATGAGGACTCACACAGGTGAGAAGCTGTCGTCCCTCTCGTAGGACTGACTGTGATAATGGAACTGGAAAACAAGTCAGGTTTAGGTCCATGGTCAAACTTCACTACTGTTTCTTAAATTAAGGTAGACTGAAAGTATCAAGCGGATAAGCCAAGGCCATTTAGACAGAACTGTCACAAAAAATAACTGATTTAATTATGTCCAAACATTATAAGTGCTTAAGGGCTGGTTCACTTCAGTCTGTGATCCATGTGAATCCTCACATGATCCTGCCTGTATATCAACGATCTCTGGACACACGGAGGACTAAACCTTCACCCATCCAGCATAACCTCGTAAAGATGGACGTGAACCTTATGCTGTCATATTTCTTTATCTTTTTTTTTCTTTATCTTAACTGTGTTTTTTTTGTTAAATGCTTATCGCACAGTCGTGGCGATACCGATTATAGAAACATGACTAATATAAATCACGTTATCAGCGAACAGGAATCCTCTGAATTCTGGTTTCACTTGTGCTGTCCCCTGCAGGTGAGAAGCCATTCTGCTGCAGCTGGGAGGGCTGTGAGCGGCATTTTGCCCGCTCTGATGAGCTGTCGCGCCACCGCCGCATGCATACCGGAGAGAAGCGCTTTGGTTGCCCCGTGTGCCACAGTCGCTTCATGCGCAGCGACCACCTGGCCAAGCATGCCCGCCGCCACCTGAACGCCAAGCGGGTGCCTGCCTGGCAGATGCAGCTCTGCAGCATCGCCAGCCTCGGCACTACGCCAGCCTCACAATGACCCTGAGGGGATGCTGGCTAAAGTATGAGTACCAGGCTTGTGACCAAACAGCCGCCAGTCTCATCGGCGGCTGCATTGGTGTGGTCTTAAGCAAATGGCTTACCTTACACTGCTTCTCTAAAACTGTCTACCAAAATGGACTGTTAAGCAGTTAAAGCATAATCATGTGCAGTTGTGCACGCTGACATGTAGCCTATTTGCTGAAATCACTAACAAGAGTTTGCACAAAATGGCTAAATTGCACTCAGAAATCGAGGGTATGTGTCAAATGAAGATTTTTTTTTTCTAATTCATCAGGCTTACCAAATTCCCTAAGTTAGAATCTGGGTCTTCCTTGAAAGCTAGAGGAAGACTGAATTATGCTTTTTTTGATGTGTCTTTTTTCTGTATGTTTTGTACTGTTGTTTACACTTAAAAAGAATGTCAAGTTTTGGTTGCCATCATAACAATCTCAGGGGTTATTGCCTAAAGCCCATTGATAGAATATCCTGTTTGTCTTTTGTTCATCACATGGGTCAGTGCCGGCTCTCGTACTGTTATAGCAACTGGACCCTGTCACCTGTTGTGCTGATAGAATCAGGACAAGTGTCAGCTTGACAGGGAAGAAAGCGGAGATGTGTAGACGGTGAGATTTAGAAGAGGTTACCCATCCTGATCGAGGGAATTGCTCTAGTGACAAACAGTGCTTAAATGTCAGGGGTTTTTTTTCCCTTTTATTCACAAACATTTTGTATTGTTAAATCTGTTATTTTATGATGTTGGTTTTGCTTTTATTTGAAGTTATTTTTTCATCCAAACATTTATGACCAAGGAACTGTTATTGAGAAATGGTACAATTACAACAAATAGTTTTTGACAGAATTCTGAGCCATTTTCTACTACTGTTAGGTCATGTTGAAATTGTAATGGAGATTGGGTAAAACGTAGAGCACTGACCAAAGTAGTTTCGTTGCGACGCACAATGGAAGGGTGGAAAGTCATCCGTTGGCTATTTTTGCACAAAACCTTTTTTTTTTTTTTAAAGCGAATAAAACGTTTTGAAAAACAGTCACAAGTTGATCTGTGGTCTTTTCACGATCTCACGTGGAGTCGCGTGGCTCGGGGTGCAGGCAACATTGTCAGCAATGGCATAGCAAGGAGTCTACTTGTGTTGTCTCATACTTTTAGAGGCAGTCAGGTCTACTAAATTCCCATCAGCCACCACTTCTTTTTGGTACCGTATGGACTAATTGTTTACATGATTTCCTCACAGGATTCCATCACTGGCGCTCACGCCAGTGCAAGGTGAAGAGCAACACAATTTCCTCAGTTCTACCTGCAGCCCTGGTGGACCGCAGCAGAGTGCGATGAGAAATAGGAAGTCTTCCAGCCCCCACGTAGCACACAGCTAATGGAGTCCAACAGGGATCTGATCAAGGTCTGCATAAAGGAATCCCCAACCCTGTTGATCCAGAGTGAGATATGTTTTCAAGCCAGTTCCTTGATTAGACATTGAAAATGCTGCCAGCAAGGCTCCCAGTGCCTCCGTGGACCTCAGATGGTCACGAAAGCTTAGTGAGGGCAGGCCTGTGTGGGACAATCCCTACCAAGCACTCATTCAATAATCCAGCCATCTAAGGAACCGAAAATAAGGGCCTTTCCCAAGAAAGCCCACATGAAACAATGATCCCTTGTTACCTACTAGGAAAGCCTAGACATGCTTCTGTTCCTCAGACTTGCTCTGAGCCCCCCACTCCTGTAAGACTGGGATTTCCCCAGCCCCCCAAGGGTGGCTGGTTGCTGAGGAGCTGTTGCCATGGATTGCTGGTTAACAGTACAATGCTAAAGGTCTTTCTGCAGCTGTAATCACCAGCATGCAGTTCCCCAGGGTTAACTAATGCCCATCCTCAACAAAACTTCACCTAATAGCATCAGTCCTGTATTTATTTCCCTTAAAGAAAACAAGTTTTTCAGAATTGCCAAAATTTGAACTTCACTCAAAACACCGCTGCAAACTTCAGTCAGAAGTGGAAGGCTGTTTATTTCTCATAACAGAAAAGCCCTTTTTTTTGCAGAATGCAAATGTTCACCGTTAGGCCCATGACAGAAAATACGGTCGTCACAATGGGAGGAGGAAAATAAGCACTCCACATAGGCAAAAGGTGTATTAATCACTTCCATTTAACGGAGCACAACTGAACAATCGACAATAGCTTACAACCATTAGCATACTGCTAAAGATGTATGCACTTGCAGGCTTGTTTCTGCAGGCAAGGATCGAGGACGAAGAGGCTCTTCAGATGTCAGCTTTAAGTTCTGAGACACTGCTCCTGAACAGGGAGAGCAATGAGAGGCCTGAGGAAACCTTTAGACTGAATGTCTTCCAAGCCCAACGCAAAGCAGAGGAGAGACGCTTCCTTATACTTAAAAAGGGCACACTGTCAAAGCTATCAGGGAGAGAGACATGTAGAGCAGCTATTGGGACAGGAAGTGAACGAACAGACTGGGCTGGCACCTGAGAGCAATGGGAAACTGGGGAGGGGGGCTCTCGTGGGCAGAGAAAAATCAACTGACACTACAAGGCTACTCAAATACAAGCCCATTGTGCCACCTGACGACGGGCGGAGGAGTGGATCCACCCGCCGCATAGGTATGGCTAAGAGGGAGTTTGAGAGCTGAGAGTGGGAGTTAAGTCCAGCCTAATGATTACATCAAAGCTGGAGAAGGGGCTGGGCCTGTCCTGACTAACTACCTTTACAAACAGAACCAAGCTCAACTGTTCGTACAGCTGTGTAGTGCTCTGGCATACGCACTTCCGATACGTCAGAACTCACATGGAAAAAAAAACTTAAAATAAAAACACACCCACATACAGATTTATTGCAAATACAACATGGCTGGATCAGGCTCCATAACACACAATGGAACACTGTCTCTACTAAAGCTAGCACTGAAAGCACAAATTTACATTTATTTTTGCATTTAAAATCACTTGAAATCAGATCTTGGCATTTCTATAAACAACTGCTCCAGCAGGGCAGACATCTGATGTACAAGACTGGCAGAGTGTAATCTATAGAGATAATAAAATTAAGTTAAACTGAACATGTATATAAACTGCAGTTGAGTTAGAAACCCAGAAGTGGGATGCCATCTCCAGAGTCATCCATTTTGTTGCATATTTTTTCTACAGAATGAAGGTTGGCTATTTGATGGGGAATTTGGACACAGATGATGGTCCACATTAAAACCCAATACTGTCACCACGCTAGGACTGGTCCCAGTAAAACCTTTCTATTTTTTTTAATTACAAGAAGTGTCCTACAGCAACCTGTGCTCCCCACCCCCGGAATGCCAACCAGAACGGCTTAGCAGAAATCCTAACCCTAACCCCCCCCCCCCCCAAATCCCTAAGACTTCAACGTTAGTCTAGGCCAGGGTGGAGAAGGAGTATGGGTCCACTAAGAAGTTCTTTACTGGTGTGTCCAGAGTGACTCCTGCACCTTGTATGTCATACCTAGAGGGAAGAACACAATTTGAGAACAGTTCTGCACATCCAAAAAAGTACCCACCCTAAAACAGGAAGTAGATTTCACGGGGGGGGGGGGGGCACGCAAAAACAGATTCGCACACTTCCCAACTCACCAGTCGTGCTCAGAGATGACGTGGTAGACAGGCAGCCTCTCCACACCAGCATAGGCTGCCTGCTCACCCAGACTCTGGGCCCCCAGGTTCCTGAAGAGCAGCCAGTCCCCTATGTTGAGCTCAGGCAGCAGGCAGTGGTCCACCACCTGGTCTAGGGCATCACACGAGGGACCCCACAGGCTGCTGGAGAAGACGGGCTTCTCCACCAGAGTGGCCTGTGGGCAGGAGCACAGAGGAGTGAGCAGACAGGGCCCTCAGCTGCCTTCTTCATGCCATGTGACATTGGTCTCACTCACCTTGTGCACCGATGGTGCTGGGACGGTGTCATCCAGCAGCTTGCTGGCGAAGGACCCGTATACACCATCGTTCATGTAATACAGGAACTCGAGTTCGTCGCTGGGAGACAATTCATCTGGAAGAGGAATGAGCCGTACATTTTGGCATCTTTTAAAAAAAAAAACCATCCTAGTTAGCATCTTGGTGTCAGGTGAGAGAGTGCGGGGACTGACCGCAGGGCCGGCCACGCTGATCCTGGGATACGGCCTTCTTGCCGATGATGTTGACAGCCAGGGTGAAGGAGGGCGAGACATAGAAGGCCCCCAGTTCAGCGATGACTGAGACACCGCATAGCGGGGGGAAATACTGGTCCAGTTGCGGTTGAATGGCGCTGTATATCTGTAGTGGGGGGGGGGGGGGGGGGTTTTGGTTCCCCAAGAGACTCCCTGAGAGAACAACTTGAAAACTAAAATCTTAAACAAGTGTAGATATGACCCGCCCCCATCCCTTTGTTTATACAGCAGAGCCTTATAACAGCATGAGTCTAAACACCATCAAGGTAAACAGGAGCAAGTCAAAGGCTCTTGCCATTTGGTCCATTTCCTTAACCGTAACATTACCAGTGACTGCGATACCTATCCTGGACACAGCCTGTGGTTTTCCCTCAGAATTTCTAATGGTTACAGGCTCTGCTGGCCATGGCAATATCCTCTCTGCTGACTTGCGACAAAAAGGAAGGAAAGGAGTGCATGCTGAAAAACAGCACTGCACTGCTGCAGTGCCCCGGCACCTCTCCGTTCCGACTGAGCCGCGGACAACGCCATCTATCAGAAGCTGCATGCCATCTACATTGGCATTCCTGCACTCTACATAAACCCCACAGAAAAGGAAGTCTTCCTCCATGCGTTTGTGAACATTGCTGAGAAAGAGCTTTCGAGTGACAAAACCAGATCTGGAATAGCCACCCTCTCTGTTTTTAAACCAGACCGGGTGCCAGGTTCTATCAACGAATCACGAGACATAAAGAAAATATTTGTTACCTGTTCCAGCTGCTCATCTGTGCCACTGAAGCCTCCCCCTACATCCAGGATGTTCATGTTGAAGCCAAACTCAACCTGAAGAAACAGGACCCATTAAACAGACGCGACACGGTGGAGGGGAGGGCGAGACTCACATTTGCTACAGTGAAGATGACGGGAGGTGTCAGCTTTCAGAAAAATCACATGACTGCACGCCTACATGTCTAACAACACGGCTTTTCTCATGTCCCAGGTACAGCGCCCTACCACACTCACCCCCATGTCAAAGACACAACGAGCATCCGCTATGGCGTGGCTGTAGGCCTGGGCATCCCGGCAGGAGCTGGGGATGTGGAATCTGACGGAGACAGGAAGTGGGAGGAGCTTAACAGTAGAACACTATGGGAATTCTGTGCCATAGCATAAATATGCAGAAAATGCACACTTAAATGACTCAAAAAGAAGAGGTGCAGACATGAGAATTAGGAAAAAACAGCAGCACTGAGAGACAGGTGCCTTTGCTGTACAGCACTAAATGGTGTGTGAACTGGTACAAATCGAAGACTCCAGAACATTCAAGAGCTGGGGATGGCTTTTCACCGAATCGAAGGCAGCCACGTTTAAAAATGGGCCGAGTCAGACTGCACATGACATGACTGCATAGCAGTCATTCAAAAACTTCAACCAGCCTCACAGCCTTCAAGCAGCCCAAGCCCCATTGTACAGAGATGAACTTACTTGACCCCGACCACCTGCACGCCCAGCTCCTGGGCAGACTCCAGTAGACCCCGGCAGCCCTTGAGAGTGGCGCCGAAGGTCATGCTAGTAGGCTCGCCCTCACCGGGAACTTCTGTGGCAATCTGCAGCAGGAGCCTGGGGACGAAGTTACAGGGGCTCGTCGTGAGGCTGCCTTGTACACGGATTCACTATTTCTGTGAGGGAAGAAAGATCGGCCCACTCCCATGACGACCAGAAAATGATGGCTTACCTTGCGGCGGGGTGACATCGGGCGATCTTGTGCATCTCCATCTCATTGTCACAGGTGAGGATGTCGACGCCGTTCTTGGCAGCGTATTTGAGATGGGAGAGCTGCTTGCAGACACCGGAGAAGATTATCTTCTCAGGAGTCACTCCATAGCTCTGCACTAGTACCAGCTCGTTCTGTAAAAGGTATTTATCAGTTTTGAACAACAAAAAAAAAAAATTAGTGGCTAGAAGATGGAAGGAAAAGGTTATAACAGGACCAGATCACAAGGAGGCGCCATTTCTTTGTATCAATTGGTAAATGACACATGGATGGTGCACATAAAACCAGGTGGAACATTATCAACTCGGGATGGATTAAGGACAAAAAAAAAAAAAAAAGAGGGACATTAATGACAGAAATTCATTAGTAATCATAAATACAGCTCTGGACTGGCAAGTGAATTTAGAATAATGTTATTCCACTTCTGTTACAAGCTTTGGGAAGAGAGGATTGACTATTCTGGAAATGTACTCAAACCCCCGGCCAAAACAAATCTTTCGAGGTTACCATCTACTGACTACGGTGGGTACAGAACCCAGAAGGTGGGTGGGGGATGAGAAAGCAGTAGGAGTCAGCTGGGATGGCTACCTTGTTGGAACAAACGAAACCAACGCCAAGGGCTGCTAACAGCTCGATGACAGCGGGACTGCCGTTGCACCGGACGCTGTAGTACGGCCGTATGGGAGCCATGTTGGTCTGCCACTGAATGTGCTGCCGCACGAGGACCCCAAGGTCAGCAACAAAAAACGCATTCTTTTCAGCCTGTAGAGTGAGGCAAGCGTCAAGCACACGAGCAAATTAATACGTCACCATAAACACAGGACCTGCTATACACAACAGCACACATGCCAAAGTGTGTCTATCCAGAACTCAACACATGTATTAGGCCTAAATGGTCTATCATCAATGTCACTGAATAAAATTACCAATCCTTTTTATCAGTTAGCTTCACGGACACTTACCAAAGCCTGCTCGTAGATGTGGGTGTCTATGACATCAAGGAGGGTCGTACCCTCCTGCAGGAGTTCAATGGAGTAGTTTGAGTCGTCAGCGAGTCCTTTCATCTCAACCGTATTCCGCAAATCCAACAAATCATGAAACGAGTTTTCGAAGCCCTGAGCCGTTGGGGTCCTAGGTATACGCAACAAACTGCGTGGGGAAGAAGAAGAAGACAGAAAACAAGATTAGGAAAGATTAGGAAATGGTAAGATGGGGGGGGGCTCTACAACATACAAAATATAGAGAAGTATTCAGACACCAGTTAAAGGGGGGGGGGGGGGGTCCACATACGTTTGGACTTGGGTAATCAAGCCATAATCACTGCTGAAACAGGTGTATAATTAAACACACAGCCATGCAATCGCCAGCAACAAACACTGGTGGCAGAATGGGTCATACTGAAGAGATTAGTGACTTTCAACATGGCACCATCATAAGATGCCACCTTCCCAATAAGTCAGTATCAAATTTATGCCTTGGTTAACTGCAAATGAAGTGATTGTGATGTGGAAACTTCTATAAGCAACGAGTTCAGTTGTGATATCATAGGCCACACAAACAGAAAGCGACCCGATGACCCAACATCAATACCCAACCTCACTGATGCTGCTATGGCTGAATGGCAGCAAATCTCACCAATGAGGGGGTTGCCTCTAGCGTAAAGCCTTTCCCTAAGAGTGGAGACAAAGGAGGACCAACTTCTTATTTATACCCCTGGTTTTGGAATGAGATATTGTACAGGCAGGTGTCCCAATACTTCTGTTCATATAGTGTACATTATGGGCGTGCGTATAGAGGTAATAACCCAAAATCAGAAAGCACAGGCTGCAGGTCCATCTTGGGCAGTCAAAACAAAGCTCTGCGGTAGACTCAACGATCAGCAACCATGCAATGGGAACCTGGCACCACACAGAACACCATTTGACTGAAGCAATTAGGAAGGCTGAAGTTATTCCCTGGACTGGGCACTGCTCAGCCCCACTCCTCCCCTCGCCTCCCCAAACCACCCATGCAACCGGAGCACAGTCAACCTCTAAGGCAGGCATGTTCCCAAGATTCCAACTGCCGAAGGCTTGGTGCCTTAGTCTGAACTAAGGCGTGCTCTGAACTAAACTTCCTCATGGGGGATGGAGCCCCAGTGGCACACAGATGTGTCAGGAACCTAACAATGTGACTCATCAGGACTGTCCGTACCCCAGGGTTGTAGAGCCACATCCTCCTCTCAGGACCACTCATACATATAAGATCAACCTTGGGCGGCCCGGCTGAGGGACACTCCAGAATATTCAAACAAACAGCCAAAGAGGTACTGTGGGCCTGCCATTGCTCTAGTATAGTGGTTCCCAATCCTGGTCCTAAAGCCCCCCTGTGGGTGCAGGTTTTCATTTCAACCAATTCCTCCTTTTAAATTAACCTCATCTCATTTAATTAAGCTCATTTTCCATCACTGTACATTTACTGTGTCAATCAGCATATTCTCAGCAGTGTTCAACTTTTAAATATTCTCTTTTTTTTTTTTTTTTAAGGGTAAGACATTGTGATGTTGCTTCTAGGCATGGGCCGGTTTCAAGGTATACCATGATTTGAAAAAGTCATGGTTTCAAAACCACTAAAATTTTCCGTCATACCGTCCCTGCAGTATGAGCTGTTTTTTTTTTTTTACGACTCAAAGACAGAAAGTGCAGGAATCCCTCAGGTCGTGTGCAGTAACCCCTCAGGTTGGTGCAAGAAGTCAGTCAGCTGTGTATGATGGTCGAAGGAGGTGAACACCCCGAACTCCCCCGTCAAAAAAAAAAAAGTCAGCTGTATGGGAATTTTTCATGTGCTGAAAAACAGATGACCACAGATTGGAGAGGGAAGGTAAACTGAAAAGTGGCTGACAGAGGAGGCAATACTTCAAATATGATTTCACCTGTATGGGAGCAGCACCCATCAGTCTTTGTGAAGCTGTCTTGACATGAATGTTTACAACCAGCTACGAGAGTTAGCATGTCTAGCATTGGTGAAATAAATAGCTACTGAGGCAGATAACATGGCTAATTAACTAGCTAACAGCAGAGCAGAGACATAGGAATTTTCAGCAAAATTAGTACTTTATTACTATAATTAAATTTAGCTGGTATCACATCTATATTTTTGTTTTACTTTTTTTTTTTTTTTTACTACACACAACTCAGTTATGGTCTGGGCTTGTTGAGCTGCAGGTTTAGGCTCCTTTAAGGGACTGCATTTATATTTTAGAAGAATCCAATTTAAATAAAATGATTTTATTTAACACACATTTATGTTTCAAATATTCCATATGTTGTTTATAAATAAAATAGAGTTCAATGGAACAAAGTTGTACTCGGAATACCGTGAAAATGATTTTTTGCTTAAGGTTATCATTCCGTCAGAATCTTGTATCAGCCCACGCCTAGATGCTTCTTAAGGTTTGTCACCTTTACTTCTCTGTTGCTAATTATCAAAAAAGTGGTGACGTATCGCATCAGGCCCTAATGAGCAGCAAGGACAATGCAAGTTTCAACTTCTGTGATAATTACAAACAACAAATGGAGAAATAAGAAGAAACATCACAATGTCTCATTCATTTAAAAAAAAAAAAAAAAAAAAAAAAAACAGGACTGAGAATATACTGATTGACAGCTGATTAAATGACATAGGGTTCACTTAAAAGCAGTAATTGGCTGGAATGAAAACCTGCACCCACAGGGGGGCCCCAGGATCAGGATTGGGAACCCCCCTATGGCACGTGACATCATCTTCACAATCTCTGTGGACTTCAGCAGCCATCCCTTGCTCCAATATCACCCAGACCAACCCACCATGAGATCTCACAGCTGTGGGTGTCGGATGGGGAAACGGTCTAACCCAGGATCAACACCATTCTTTCCATGCACCTTGGTCAGCATTCCTTGCACTAAAGCCGCCAGAGAACTACTCAGCAACCAATCGCAGGACCGTATGTCAAAGGCAGAAAAGTAAACCAAGAGCGTCAGTGGGGTCGCTGTAAAAACAGGACCTGGAGAGAAAGCTCCACCAACAGACAACAGGCACGCCTGGCCGTGAATGACTCCGGCCCATCACGTTTAATCTGACTACACATGACCCAGCAAAGGGGCTTTCATTTGATGGCATTAGCCTGGCTTATTACAGCCACCCAGTGTCAGACACCGACTTTTGATAACGTTACCCACAAGACATTTCCAGGAGAGTCGTACGAAAACAGGTCAGCTCCCCATTGGATGGATAGACGGTCAGCAGAGACTCTCACAAGGAGCAGAGCAAAAGGCCCAGCCTACATCTGGAGCCATCAAGCCCAGCAGCCATTCTCAGGTTAAGATAAGGTCAGAGGTTCCACCTTTACACCATCCATGAGAGGCCATTCTCAGGTTAAGATAAGGTCAGATGTTCCACCTTTACACCATCCATGAGAGGCCATTCTCAGGTTAAGATAAGGTCAGATGTTCCACCTTTACACCATCCA
>JAACJT020000110.1:7775091-7790765 GCA_009936485.2 Gymnarchus niloticus | reverse complement strand
TGAGAGCTTCTGTCACACCAAGAGGGTAGACCTACAGTTACTGGCTGGGTGCCACTGCAAATGTATGTGGGTGGGGCGGGAGTAAATCCAGGCTTAGGGCCCATGGCACCTTACACACCACAAAGGTTCAACTGCAGAGTCCCGGACCCATCTCATACTGAATAATTAGAGTTCTACTTTTCAAATAAGTGGGCAGGGCACTAAGAATTTGGAGCAGCAAAGGCAGAAGGGATTCACTGTCAAGTCATTACCGTAAGGAGAATGAAAGATAAGATACTTCACAGATCCCACGAGGGACGCTCTCAAAGACAAACTGAGGCTGTCCTAAAGGATGGCTGAGAAAATGTACAGGCAGGCACCGTTTTAATCACGCACTCCAGGCACAGCTTCTTCCTAACTGCCAGGTTTATAACACTAAAATTACATAATTAGCAGAAGTTAGAACCAAAGGTGGCCGAAACGGCGAACTGGATAGGGGGAGATGCATCCACACAGGTCCTGGATTTTTTTTTTTGCTCCAAGACAAAAGATGCAGCATCAGTAGTTATTCAAATTTTCACAACACCATCATAAAAGCATGAGTATTTCTAATAAGAATGAGGCGGGTCAGTCTGTACTCACATGGACAAGTCAGGAGATGGACCTATCCCACTATCAGCTAGGATCCCAAGGCGGCTCGGCGTTGAAGTCGAATTGCTCCCGGTAGAGCGCCGCCCCTAGGCCTTCTGGGTAGTTGTACACCTGCACAGAAAGGGGTGTGCCCTGTGGGAGACACGAGACCAAGCCAGTTCGGCGGCATGAATTAGACATTATATCCAATGGAATGCATGCCTCTGCACACACAGGCAGGCTTTGATGTGCTCCTTCCACAATTTAAGAGTCCGGACTTCAAAAGCCTTTGACAAAGCCATACAACTTGCATTTTTTGTAAACTGAGCTTGTTTAAACTCGTAATAAAATGCCCAAAGAGAGGAAATCAGAATCACCCAAATAGATAAACAATGCCCAAAAGTTAATAATACCATATTGGCAGAGTACAGAACTAGGGCAATGACTTTGCTTGTAAATAACTTTTAGACGGCTATTACACAAAAACACAGTGCACTTTAACCTCCTGGATAAGTTTCTAAATGCAAGTACACGGCCACAAAGTAGACCATAAAACATTACAGCTGCATCATAAATGAAACAGCCAACATGGCACGGAAAACTCTGACGCCATTCACCGTTCTGATGGTGCTTTAAAACATTTTATGTAACAGGACACACTCTGTAGGAGCCTAGACATGCTTAATTGACTGTTGTTGATTATAGATATTCATCACCACTTTGGTGATGGGATTGATAATTTACTAGTTATTGTCACGTTTTTCATCACCTTGGTGATGGGATCCTAATAGTACAGTTCTAGTAATTAACAGCCAGTTAGAAAGAAAAGTAAACCGTAATCTGCCTGATACCTTGAGCTATGTACGACTTAGTTACGAAGGAGAGAGCCACACGGTTATTTGACCTTCGTTTCGCGCTTACATTTTGTATGGAAGGAACTCAAACTATTGGACATAAAAGAAAATAGTTTCAAGATCATCGAGTGGTCTCTTGGATCATCATTTTGCCAACCGGTTGGGAGAGAGTAAAGCATCAGCCTAAGGCTTCTTCACGACTGGAACCAACACACTCTAATAGAGGATATTACAACATGAGCTATCGGAAAAACAAAGATTTGCGATTTCACCAGACTAACATCTGGTGAAAGACGCCTTTCCATGAGTCTGTAGCAAGGCACCAGCATCAGTCAATAGGCAACGAGGTTCAACCGGATAGAACCAGAAATCCCCAAAAGCACGTCGCAGTTTCGTGGACCCCGATCACTTCCTATAAGGCCGAGCACCGATCTACCCCGACTCGTTTCATGAACCTTTGAATTGCAATTGAAATGCGTTTTAATGCACGTCGGAATACGGAGGGGGGGGCGTCCACCCGGTGTCTGGTGGGGTACACACGCCCATCGGCGTGTCACTTAAAAGCGATCTGCTGACGCCTGTAAAGTCATGTTTATTTACAGGCTGATGCCTGTAAAGTCATGTTTATTTACAGGCTGATGTCTGTAAAGGTCAGCCACGTGTTCCTTACCTACTGTAACGGGCCGCCGCGACACTTCGATACAATGTTTCCCGTGAAATCCATTCTTATTAAACCATTTTGCGCCAAAGTTACGTCAAGCAGCAAAAACAAAAAAAAAAAAAAAAAGTGCCAGCAGAGGAAGAGGAGCGATGGGCCAGCGCAGTGTTTGAAGTACACCGCGTCCCGACTGCGTCACCCAGCCGTGTTTTATCGGGACTGAATGACATACTTCGGCTAGATAACTTGTGTGAATCCTGTCCAGCTTCGCATGGGAGTTAAGCGCCAAGAAATAACAAAATAGGAAAAAAAATATATATAAAAATGTATATATATTAAAAATCGCGCTGATGCGGATTGGAATGGGCCGGACGCTGACGTTAACGTGCAGGCGAGGGGCTTTTAAAATAAGGCGACCCCCGACGGGTTATTATACGGCCGGTCGGGTCCTCGGTTCGGGTCTCAGTTCTCCACTGAATGACCAAGAAATGGTGAAATTGTGCCGGCTCCTCTACAAGACGGCCCTAAGCGAAAATTAACTTTTTTTTAAATTACTATTATTATTATTATTATTATTTTAATAATCACCACCAAAGCCGGTGCAAAGTGATCAGGAAGATTAAGACGGCCGGCGGTAGCCTGTAACTTCATAACACCTCCATAACGTCTTAAAATTCAAAGTCCGGCTTTCTCAGCTAACCTCAAACCGCAATTGAATTTTTCTTAATAATCCCACTTTAATTAAAGCTACGTTTTATTAACGGTTTCCCGCAGTGTCGTATATGTATAAACCGAGGCCGACTTTTCCGTGTAAAAAGCCGTGGTCCTTCGTAGCAGGCGGCTCGCCGAAAGACGAGCCATCGCCATATTGTAGCGAGTGCGCGGCTCCAGGCACAGCCACATAAAACCAGAGCGGACGGCTACTTACGTGAAGTGACGGCCAAATTTTTTGGGTAAATCGTCTTCTCTTTTTCGGCGGAATTTTTAAAGAGTAATGGGGATACCAACAGAAGAAAGAAAAGAGGCCAAATATGCCATAAGCTTTCGGTGAGGAGGTGCTGTGAATGGCGTGCCGCTGCTTCCCCTCTCTGTGTGAGGCGCTGAAGGAAGGAACGTCCAGATGGGGCGGTATATGTACCGAGATCAACAGTCCTCTGCTGCGGGACGGGATGGGACGGGGCTGTGCGGGACTGTGCCGGGCTGTACCCGACTGTGCGGGACTGTGCCGGGCTGTACCCGACTGTGCCGGGCTGTACCCGACTGTGCGGGACTGTGCCGGGCTGTACCCGACTGTGCGGGACTGTGCCCGGCTGTACCCGACTGTGCCGGGCTGTGCCGGGCTGTACCCGACTGTGCGGGACTGTGCCGGGCTGTGCCTGCGCTCGACACCTAACAGCGCCTGTCATTTTCCCAAAAAGTGACCCTGAATAGATTTGCTTCTAGGAAACACATGCAGCACGGTGATATTTTTCACAAGTAGTTCATAAAATAAGCATATCTAGCTTCCTGGGTCAGTAAAGTAGTCCAATAATGCGTTTGAAAAAAGAAAGAAAAAAAAACATTCGTGTCAGTTTTGATTTTTTTTAAATGAAATTCTACGATTAAAAAGAATTCTAAGCATTAAATTTACTGTAAGTAATGCGCCGGCTGTGTTTCTAATACGTCTTAATGAAAATAATTACGCTACAGTATGATAAATGGTATTTAATATAACTAGCACATAAAATGTAAAACTGTAAATGTAATGTAAAACAGTAAATAATCAATACAATCATTCTTCCGCACACACATTCATCTGGCAGAGTTCTCACGTCATTCAAAGTTGGTTTATTAAATTGCCTACCTTTTGGTATCTACCCTTCTTTCACCATGCTGTCAAAATAAGCATTTAATGCATTGAGGTCCGAGCGATTGCATTTCATTCAGTTTCATTCGATGCAACGATATCTTTCACCTTACATTCTACTGTCCCAACTGACAGCAGTGAACAGAGGACAGATAGGAAGCATTTTCCCCATAAACTTTAAGATGTTCACTCCTAGGTCGCTCACAAAGTGATGCATCTGCATGATCGCAGAGTTTGAAGTGGTAAAGAGTTTGATTCTGGCTCAATTTGCATCCTGTCAGTCTATTGGTTGAGGGACCCCAGGCGTCTGCTTCTGAACACTCAAACTTCCTAATGAAGGGCAAGAAGGTATCTGGTTTCATTGAGCTGGCCAGGGTTCATAGCCTTTATTTAGGCAGTCACACAGCTGTTTGGATACTGAGCATCTCCACAGAAGACGAAGACACCTAAAACAGGAGCCCATCCTTAATTCACACGTTTCAGCCAACATTTGTTGTCAGATGCATGGCTCTGACACAAATCAGGCCTTCATTTTTTCAAAACAATGTAAAAAACAAATGGCTTCTTATCTGCACCACTGCTGTTTTCTTGCTGTCCAGTTATCGTTAAATTTGTACATATCTTAGTCTTAAAAACGCCGACCTTGGATGACATAGAAATTGATCATTTATTGCAATCTGTATTTGTAAAGCATTCTAAACATTTTAATACAGGAAAGTCACAGTGCAGTTCACCCCATTGTCTTAAATACACATTGCCTGCCTATTTAGTCTATTATTGCATTGTTCTGGGGGAAATATTTTAGGAAAAATTGCTGAAGAAGTGAGGTCACTCTATTATGTACATTCCTGCGAGTTGCAGAACACAATAATGGGTGGAGAGGATGTAATATTTAATTAATACATATTTGCTGTCCCTGATAGGGCAAATTACTGTGACCTTGTGCTGGATAAGAGGTTATGGAAGATGGATGAATGGTAGGGTGAATATTTTTCATTGTCTGTAACACATGAAATCCATTCAGGCCAAAGTTAGGGACACTGCATGAGCTTGTTGATTATTGCGCTTCTGGGTCAGCTGCATTTTCAGTGTGCCATGAAAACTTTGTACCTCTGCTGTGTTTCGGGCTGCCAGACGAGACATGGCCACAAGGTGACTGCGAGACAAGGACACTTCACTTCAGATTTTGCTATTAGGCTTGGCTAAAATGAACTGCGAATGGACCAAAGGTCTCCCTCTGTACACAAACCCATCACTGCCACCCAATCATCTTGTGCATTCAGATTTTCACACCCGAGACCTCCGTATCCAACCGTTATCCAGTTGGATGCCTCTACAAGCGAGGGTCACATGGAATCACTGTATTTGCATGTAAATATCACAGTTTAAGATAGTTTGCCTCCAACCAAAATGCCATCTTCAATCCATTCAAAGAGCGTGCTTCATGTTTCCCTGCCCTCATGTACGTAGTCAAATAAATCCTCTTAGTGAGGAGGAATGTTACTTCAATCAGCCTCTGAAAAATCTAGAGAAGCCAGAACTTGTTCTTAAATTGCCCTCTAATGGGTTACATAAGGTGTTTCCACAATAAAATTAAAAAAAAAAAACTCAAAATGAATCAGCAGAGGGCTGCACAGGCAGGCTGTGCACGTCTGCTGTCAATCTTTCACACGTTTTCCTGTTATAAATCTTAAAAAATGAAAAGTTTGGTCCTAATCGCAACATCAGATAAAGCAATGGTACAGACGAGGGTGCAGCCGGTCAGTGCAAGATATCCTGCTTGTTTTAATGCCAGGAACACTGCTTGGACTGTTTGTAACTTGTGAGTGAAAGTTTCTCCCTTGGATCAAACAAAAGCTGTTCCGAGCCTTTGTGACCCCCCCCCCCCCCCCCCATCCCCCTTTTTTTTGTGACCGGCATCCCCACAGACTAAAAATCCCACATGAAATCTGCAGTGGCTTCCAGTAACGTTCGATTGCCATTGTCTGCCCATCATAATAGCCGTGTCCATGAAGCACGCTCGCCAGGGGGACGTGTGCCGCCCACTGCAGGCAAACACACGCCGGCGGCTGCATTGTGCACCAGGAATTCTCATCCGTGAACGGGAGCCAGATTGCAGCAAAACACTGACCCACCCAATGGGCAGCGGGCAGGGAGGTCCAGCCCTGACATGCCCAGGGGGACCTTTGAAGAAAACAAAGAACACTCTACCAACAGTAACTCTGAGTTTTACTCCTTTTCCGCTTGTCTTTTTAGAGGTATGAAAAATGATATTACAAATAAATTGTCCTATATGGGGTGCAAGAAAACAATACCTTGTTGCACGTCTCAGTCGATGAAGTTATCTTAGCTTAAATGAATGTTTATTATGCTGTAACCTTGTCCTGGACAAGTGGCATGGATAAATGGATGTTAGCACCAGCATTAATTGGTTAGTTCAGGATACTCCCATCCACCATAGGTTTTGCAGCCTCATTTATCGCCAACATTGATTGGTTAGTTTGATACTCCCACCCGCTACGGGTTTTGAGGCCTAATACATCCTAGAACTAGTGTCCATCATTCACCTATAACGCATGTCTTTGGAAGAGGAAGCAGGGTTTCTGGATGACAATGGACCAGAAAATATACAGTAGTACATTAGATCTGAACCTCCACACACAAAGATAGAGTATATAATAACAAAATATTATATCACATTGCATTTGAGGTGTATTTTAATCCTCAGTTTAAGGATGTTTTACTGCAGGTTCATCCTACAGATGAAGATGCTGTAGATGAAGAGGGAGGTTGATTTCCTTAGTAAATTTTAAAAAGTGAAGCGGAGCAGAAGGGACTTCCGAGAAACAGCATGGAAGCCATGTATGTGTTGGCATTGTAAAGCTAAGCTCCTTTGTGTTTTTATGTCTTCAGCAGTCATCTACAGTGTATAGACGACAGTAGACCACCAGGTGATCAGAAGCATAAACTGGAAAACTGAAGAGGAACTGGTGCCGTTGCTGCTCTTTTATTTATTGATTTGTTTGTTTATTTTGTTTGTTTGTATGTTTACATGGAACAGACTTTTGTTAAGCGTAATTCATGTGGTAATGTCGTAATTCATTCAGGCAGTTCATACTTGGAGTGCAAGGGCAGACAAACCAGAGTTTTTTCTTGGACAATTAATGTTCAAGTTTTTTCTCAATAAAAAATGCAGGAGATAAAGAGAGGAAATGCTTATGAGAAGGCTGACAGGCTGACTCTGCTCCTTACCAGAGTGGCGTAAACACAATGTTCACCTCACCTGCTCTGGGATGAAACACACCAGTGGTTCACCAATCTGACCCTTTACCCGAGTGACCCAGATCGTCTTTCCCCACTCACCAGGAACACTGTTTGTAGAAGACACTCTGTCTACTGGTTGCTGAATGTTTTTGATAATCAGAATCACAGTGGCACTGTGTTCCATGAAAGCTTTCCGGCTCTGTAGGTAAATGTCTAAATGAGTTCTTCCATTCATGTTACACACAGCCTCAGTCACTAGTCAAGAAAAATGACCACAGTTGACTGAGGCTTCTTGAATAAGTGAGCTGAATAAGTGACCATTGGATTTCTAACATTTCGTCTCTGCACCTATCTTCTGCCTGGTATAAACGTCTGCCGTCAGGGAACTTGAAGGGCAGGACTCATATCTCTGTCCACTGCTAACACAATGGCTCTTATCTTCTTTGTTTTCTGATTTATTTCTCGCTTTGACTTTTTGACTTACAGACCACTTAAATTCCTCCTCGGTAAACAGCTCCAGGTTTCAGCCAACAATAATGGACTGTGTAATTCACCCTGTTTAGCTAAACAGGCTAAATTAAAGCAAAGGTAGAGTTTCGGTGGACAGGTTTACCTTTGCCAGAGTTGTACTGTACATCAAATGATAAGTTTGCATAATTTCCTCAATGATACTGTTTTAACTGCCTTTCGCCACGTGAAACCATGTAAGCACAGAAGTTTCCTGGGCAAAAGGAATGAATGAATTGAAAACACATCTTGTCCGGGGCGTGCCTTCCCTTTGTTTCCTGGGATCAATTCCAAGCCCACTGTGAGCCTGTAATGGATAAACAGTATGGACGAATGGCTGGATTAATAAACGGATGGATGGATGGATGGATGGATGGATGAAAATGAGCATTTTGTCTCCAAGAAATTTAGCCCCTCAGTGATATGAAGATGATGATGACTCGAACTGAGAAAAAGTTAACTGAGGAAGGTTTTCACACACAACACAAACCTTTTCATTAGGACTGAAGCCTACCTTGGACTTTGCCTCAGAATCTCACGATCAAAGTGCTAAATGGGTTTGTCGCCAGGAGACACTAGACAGGAACACACACAGTGGGTGATGCACACTCTGACAAGTCTCTCAGTTCTCATTAGCTGCTATACTTTCCGGCCAGCCCCAGCAAAGCAGGCCTGTGTTTGTTGTCAATGTAAACTTTGTAAACAGCGTTCTCAAGGTGAGCCGCTTGGTACAAGGTTCTCCAGAGAAATGTGACATCAGCACAAATTAATCACATGGAAGCACTGGTTTTTCAGAAATCAGAATTCTGGGAGTGTCAGTGACACCCATCACTTATCAATCGTGATGCAACATCTTATTTCAGTTTAACATCCTGCTTCTATACAACAAGGTGCTCTTTCTAGGCTATGTATAAAGTATCTTCTAGTCCAAACTACATTGGCTTGTTTATTTTTTAAGCTCATATATAATTGTCACTTTTTAACCCCTTTTCCTGACTAACAGCCCCCCCCCCATCACCACCACCCACCAAAGCACCCTCATGCTATGAAAGACTGATTAAGGGGTGTGTGGCCAGACTTGCCTCAAGTCCAGCAGTGGGTAACCCGCCCCGCCGTTTGATCCGCGTTGTCGGCTCCAGACAGTCCCGGCATTGTGTCCCAAACAATATGCCCCATACCCACTGAAGGCCATATTCCTTTTGTGGGGGGCTTTCCTCAGATTCTGAGAGGGAGACACCCACAGTCGGGAAGCAGGTCTCCTTTCCGATATTGCAAGCCCGGCGGCTCCGTGAAACATCCGGCTGACCCTGGCAGCCGTGGAGGAAGCCCCCCAGGGACCAGAAGACCCTTTTCCCGAGGTAGATACATTGGGTCAGATAATTAGACTGGTTCTGCCCCATGTGCTGCCCAGAGAAAATGCACCCTTAGAATTGTTTTCAGCTCTGATAAAATAAAGCAAATGCTGAGCATTTGGAAAAACACATATTCACTCCATGTATCTTATGACTTCATTAGTATAATTATGTTATATTTATCCCTATTGGGAAACTGGGTAATTTTTCACATATCCCATCTTGTGATCCATATATAGGTGAGAAAGGATTTTGGACATCAGATAATGTCCAGCTCTCATGGAGCATTTGGGGTTATTGACCTAACTCAAGAGTTCAACAGTAACAGAACAGCTCTGCTAGTTGTGGGATTTGAACCAACAAACCTTACAAATGTGAGCAGAGATACCTAACCTGCAGTGCCACACACCTCCCCTATTCCAGTACGTGAATTATAAATATTCCATATATAGTAACAGGTATTATTTTTGTATTTTTAAAAGTTGCATTGTACCTACAATAGAAATACTACCGAGTTCAGACCTTCAGGTGTAAACATCCTCTTTAGAAAATGTGAAATTAAAAGCCACCGTGAAGACAGCTGCTATCATGTTTTGGAGATGTTTATTATTTACAAATATCAAGGAATTTGTCTTGGTGGGTGTGCCCAGGTATCACGTACTATGAAATGCAGGACAACTGAAGACAATTAACAGAGTATGTTAACATGAAATTTTACACATACTATTTGTAAACTAGATACTTACCTACAGTCAGACACAGCTTGAAATGGAATAAACAGAAGGGGTGAAATATAGATGAAACCCTCAGAAAAAGAAAAAAATAATATCACCATTTCCATGAGCAGCTTATAAAGATGAAAAGTCACATTGCAGGTGTCACAAACTTTATCCGTTGGTCTGGGGCAAGGTTTCTCACTGGAAGCATTTAAGGGTGGTATGTAACTTTGTGGGATAAAACCCTGTACCATATTTAGAAGGTCACTGGATCACATCTTGTGAGTTACACAGTATCACCTTTGGGCCCTTAAGCAAGGCCCTTAATTCAAAATACTGATATGGATAAATGGCTGATCCCGCGCTCTGACTTCAAACTTCACTCTCACATGTATATGTTTGTCTGAAAGAAGGGTAGGGTTCGTTACATCAAAGCCAAAGAATTCCTGTGTGTGTGTGTGTGTGTGTGTGTGTGTGTGTGTGTGTGTGTGTGTGTGTGTGCGCGTGTGTGTGCCCCTGGTGATAGACTGGCATCCTGTCTAGGCTGTCACCTTGTTCCCAGCCATTCCTGGGATAGGCTCCAGGCCCCCTGTGGCCCTGTAATAGAAAAAAACTTGTTATGTTATGTTAGATGGAAATCCAGCAATGTTGTGTCCTTGCTTTACTAAACATAAAAATGCAGGAAAACTGTCATACTGAATTCTTAATAATAATGAACAGATTTGATCTACAATGTGAGCCATTGTAACGTTTTCAAATGCCTCTCAGAGGAGTGTCTCTAATGATGAACAGTGCCTGTCTTTGCAATTGCAGTAACTGGTTGCACATTACACCTAAAACACATAATCCCATCAGTGGAAGAATGCTATAACTAAAGAATTTGTGGCTCAAAGCTAATTTATGGCAATTTATGGAATTACACATCTAAACCATTATTATTTTTAAGTCCTGTCAAACCTCACAAATTAACAGCTGGGTTGGGTTAGGCTTGGATTGGCTCGGTTTGGTTGGAACAAAAGACCAGCACGCACATGTCTTCGCAATAACCAAGCCCAACTTTCCATACCCACGTCACTGACACAAAAAATAAAATAAAATAAAATAAAGCTGTTTTTGATATATCCTCCCGGCCGCCAGGGGCGATGGTCAAAAACGTCAGACCAGCTCTGCCTCACAACGTCCTCTGCGCAACGCTGTGTGCGTACGGCGGCCCTGCTCCTCGTATCAGCTGACTGAGTGTGAGTCGGTCGGGGCAGTTGCTGATATTTGATGCTGACTGAAAATTATGAATTTCGGGCTGTAGATCGTACTGCCGCTTCGTGTAAAAACCTCGCGTCTCGTTTTAAGGCAGGTGAGTGAGGCGGTAGGGCTCCCGTCTTCTGCTGTCATTCGCTATCTTATGGCTGGATGAGAGTCTGGAGGGGGGATGGGGGACGCCGAGGGTTAGCGGGCTCCTTTAGGTAAACATGACGTGAAATCGATGTCACTCTTCCCTATGTGATAGATGTAAAACTTCTTTATATTTCCGTCTGTCGTCCTCTTCGTATTTATTATCGTAATGCAGAAAACCGTAAAGACGGGCAGCCGACTAGTGGCTCATGTACGTTAGCGTTAACAGCCCGCTTAATGTTACTGTGTGGCTGGGGATTCGCTGTATGGGACAGGAACCGTCAAATGGTGGCAAACTCCCCGAAGACACTATACATTAAGTAATAAAACAGCCGAATAACCACTTAACCTGTCGCTGTCATGTTTTACGGGGTACGAACGATTACCAGGCAGTAACGTCAGCTTTGCCTTAACGGCGACATCGCACTCATAGACTCGTGATCCCTTCCTCGTTTAAGGAAGTGAAATAAAGGGAGCCACGTTTAACTTGCGCATAAAATCCAGCCACTCAGGTGTCACACCGGGGTGACTGTTCCGCAGCAGTGCCCCCCGACACACGTGTGACAGGAGGGTAGGGTACGCGTCCACCAAAGTAACTTTCTTTAATGCACTTCACTCCTTTCAGCAGACGTTTGACATCTCACGTTATTAACTCCTGTCATCTCAACTGACATGAGACGCTGGCACGCCGAACCGCGGGAAATCAACACCTGGGGGTTGGGAAAAATCCTAAAAATTAATCATCTGGTGAATTTGATGGATTATGAAGAACTTCTCCCTGTAGCCTCTTAAAATTGTGCACGTGCATTTGACTTTCTGTTGTGATGTTTTTGTTTCGCAGAAGGTGATTACAAGGGTTGCTTTGCACTGTTTGTTTTGCCTGGATAAGTCGAGCATTATCTGGGCATTTCAGTTTTATTTATTTACCTAACAAGACAGACCTGAGAAATATTAAGAGGGCCATACTGGCAAAAATTGTATTATAAAATGAGTAATTATCCTTTAAATTAGTTATTTATGTAAGAGGTGTATTAGACTACAGGATGACAGCCACTTTGACTGGTCTGTGTCATCTGTTTCGTCCATGTTATTGCAACAATGTGGAGTTTAAGACAGAAAAATTTGGGAATGTTGAACTGATGCTGGGGGGACTAGGAGGTCTTTCAGGATAGAGCCTTAAAATTGTGCTTTAGGACAATGCTTATAAAGGTACCAATTTCAGCTTTTACGTTGCAAAATCCCCTTTAGCTTTGGATTGAATCTGTAAATTTAGTCACTTTCGCAGCACAGGAATAAATTCTGTATTGTCGAAAGCAGCATACGAGTCTGCTTTGACCACTAAACCTGGGATCTGTCCTGTTCTAATGATATATTGTGGATTCCAGATTTCAGCTGCTGAAATGATTAAGAACCTGGATGTGAATGAATGTTCTGCTAGTTAAAATTCAAACATTAGACTTGAGAATGAAAACTTAACCTGAATTTGCTCTTCAGATATGATCTATAAAAATGTGCAAATAGCAAAAGATTGAAAGTTCATCAAGAACAGTAACAAAGATAATGGTAAGCGGGTTATGAGTGGGTTCAAGCACACATACCAACAGGGACACCATGCACCATTGACTAAAGCAAAAGCAGCATTGACCGTTGAATAACTGCCTATGCTTTCACTGTCTACATGGTCTGCAGTAGTGCTGGGATAAGCATGAAGCATCCATAGGCAACTGAGGGCATAGGCGCTTGGGGCGTGGCCTGTGGACATGCAAACTATCACATAGGATTTTTGGGATGTCTTTTGACAAGCTACGCTTCCAATGCGAGCAGTGTTGATTGGTTGATGTAAGCAGTGCTGGATTGGGTCAGAATGGGCTGAAGCATGCAGTACTGCCATGGCCTGTGGCCACGCCAAATGGCATACATGAGACTTTTGGGATAATTTTTGACCAGCTGTGTCTGCTGATTACAGCGATACCAAATATGTACAGATTGGAAAATTAGTAATGCAAAGCAAATTGGGCAAATTTTGCAAATATGACAAAAAACTGGACAGGAGCTGCTGAATTCTGATTGGCTGGCTGTGGAATTATGCAAATTAGCAGAGATTTTAAGCGTTTTGATTGGTTCGGTTGTGAGTTTGTGCATGTGCTCTACAAGGAGTTGGCATCCTGTCCAGGGTGTACCCCAACCTTGTGTCATATGCTGCCTAGATTAGGCTTCAGGACTCCCTGCTAACCTGACCAAGATAAGTGGTTGGAAGGTGGATGGATGGGTTACCTATCAGTCTGTCTAATCCAGTCAATGAGGGTCCTGCTGGTAATCATGGCCCGCGTGTTCCTAATGGAGGGCGCTATGTCTTACAGTGTTCCTCATCCCATCGTCCTCACCTGCGTGATGTCTACCACCATGACTGAGTTTTGGTTGATCTCTGCCCCTGGGGAGAAGACTTGCCAGCAGACTTGGGACAAGCTGGTGGCAGCCACCCGCAACAACAACCTCTCCATTAACAACAAGTTCAACATCCCCGACCTCAAGGTTTGACCCACACCTTGACACGACTCAGCCCATCACCCCGCCTCACATTATGTTAATTAAGTGCTTATGGTCACGTGACGTGGAAGTATGACTCTGGCATTCTAGTACTTGTATTCAAGGGTCGCATACATGACCCTGCTTAGCACTTGGCTGGATCATTCTGTCAAGACAGTCGGGGTACTGAGAGAAGTGACACTGTCCTGAGTACACTGGCAGATTAACACTCTTTTAAGCTAATCAAACAGGCTGCCTTGGATTTGTACAGTTTAACTGTGTCCTCAGGATGAAAGGACTGCTACAACTGCTCTCTCTGGGTACAGGTGGGGACTCTTGATGTTTTGGTGGGACTATCAGATGAACTGGCTAAGCTGGACACCTTTGTGGAAAGGTAAACTGCACTACGCCTCAGAATAAAGTCCTACGTCTAAAGCAGAGATGGAGCTGTTATGTTTGCACTGTCCTCCTTTTGATTTTGAAAGAGTTTGAATCTGCCGGACCATTTGGTGTTTAGACAGACCAGTCGTTGGAACTGCTTGAAGTTCAGAGGATTTAAGTTCCTCCCAGTGCCTCGTATTGCCGAGGAATTTCATGATGGGATGGCCGCAGGCTAAATTTAGGAGTTTGGAGTTTGCTGACAATCTGGCATTTTATCCCTTGTGATGTGTAGACTTGTGACTAATGTAATACGGTATCTATAACTCATACTTGAATGAGCGGTTTACTCTCTGGGGCATCGTTGTAGTTGAAAATAAATGCTTGTGGTTTCTCTTTTAAAACAAATGCCAGTAATTGATCCAGATTTAGAGGTTGCTGTCAGGCTGTCTTTGATGTAGGCCTCCATGTTTCCACCTGTGTCGTCATGCTTGGCCAGTTTAGCCCTCACTGAAGCTTTTCCAGTGTCCCAAAACACAAAGCCTCATCTAAGGCACCCCTGTGGGTTGCACAGCTAAATGTAGGTTTCCCTCCTGTTTTGATGTTATGGAATTTGTATGTTAAGCCGGCAGCGGTTTGTGCCACTTGGTGTAGGGCATAAAAAAAAAAGAGGTGAATGGGTTTACCCTTGCTTTTGGTCCCTCTGGGGTGACCGGCGGTGGTGCCTACGAGATTGAGCTGCTAGGCTAAGTCGTTGTCTTTGGCCTGCTTGTAGTGTGGTGAAGAAAGTGGCGCAGTACATGGCTGACGTTTTGGAAGACAGTCGGGACAAAGTCCAGGAGAACTTGTTGGCGAATGGAGGTGAGGTTGTCCTACCTTTGCATGGAACTGAAGTAGACACGTTTGAAACGTGTAACCATGTTTTTAAATGCAAGGAGATTGATAGTTCAACTTGAAAAGGAGGAGGTAGGGTCACATCTCAGAAAGCGTATAGAGCTTAGCCGTTAGCACAGCTATTTAGCTCAGTCATACACTGTCAGGTTCAGGTTCAGTTCCCTAATAGGTATCAACACAATGTCTTAACATTTTTTAAAATCCGGTATTTGTTTGAACCAGTACAATTGCTTGTGTTTAATTTGGGTAACGAGTTTACCTGCTCATTCTAGTGGACCTGATGACCTACATCACACGGTTTCAGTGGGACATGGCAAAGTATCCCATCAAACAATCTCTGAAGAACATCTCTGAAATAATATCCAAGGTAATGTTGCCTTCTGTTTGTTTTGGCATGTTTGCCTGGCTTCTTCTGTTAGTCACGTGGCTGTTGAAGCTTGCACTGAGTACTGTACTCACTCTTCTCACCCTTCTGTTTTCTGCAGCAAGTAACTCAGATTGACAATGACCTGAAGTCCAGGGCTTCGGCCTACAACAACCTGAAGGGCAACCTGCAGAACCTGGAGAGGAAGAACGCGTCAGTGCACGAGTCCCTCACCTTCATTCAGTGCACGAGTCCCTCACCTTCATTCAGTGCACGAGTCCCTCACCTTCATTCAGTGCACGAGTCCCTCACCTTCA
>JAACJT020000110.1:7746003-7773537 GCA_009936485.2 Gymnarchus niloticus | reverse complement strand
TGAAGGCTGACAAGGAGGAAATGACACGGCTGTCAACAGACAAGAAGAAGCAGTTTGTAAGCAGCTTTCTTGTGGCTCGTGATGTTTTTACACAGTTAAAACCTCAAATGGACACCAAGGCAGTGTTATGCGAGCCTTCAGGCCGGTGTCAGCAACTATGGCGTTCCAGTGAATAGTCTAACCTCCGTGATGTGGCACCTGAACTAATTTGTGCTCTTCTGATGTTGATATAATAGAGCCCTGAATTTTGCAAACACCCATGACCACAGTCCACTGCAAAGGGTGTGGTGTGTTGTAGTCCCTCACCTGGCCACTAGGGGGCTCCAATGAGGATAACCTTTACTTCTCATTCCTTCTTCCCTATAGGGGCCACTTGTCCGGTGGTTGAAAGTCAATTTCAGTGAAGCTTTCATTGCTTGGATCCACATCAAGGCGCTGAGGGTGTTTGTGGAGTCTGTGTTGAGGTAGCACCTTCAGCCCTGGAAAGCCCTACTTACTGCCCTCTTTGAGTCCGTGGGGCTCGAGGCTTATTTTCCACGTTCTTCTCTTACATCACACAATCGAAGCAGCTGAGGCACCTCTGATGATATTTCATGCTTCGGTGCTGTTGTTTCTGCAGGTACGGGCTGCCGGTGAACTTTCAGGCCATGTTACTGCAGCCCAACAAGAAGAACATGAAGAAGTTGAGGGAGGTCCTGAATGACCTGTACAAGCACCTGGACAGCAGTGCTGCTGCCATAATTGATGTGAGTGCTGGCACAGCTGGGCTGTAAGCGTCGGTGTAGGCTCACTCACTGCCCCCCCCAACCAAGCCCATGGGCTAGTGTCTTCAAGTAGGTGTGACCTGTCGCATCTCCTGCATTCGCGGAGTTTGTTCTACATGTTTCCTCTTGACATGCAGGCCCCAAAATCAAGATTGATGTTTAATCCTTTCCAAAGCTGATTTTTGGTACAATGTAAAGGACTAAACATCAATTTCCCAAAAGTGCTACTCCCTGCATATATGAATTCTCTTCATGGGGGATGTGAATATGAACAGAACAGACTTCTGTCTGGCTAAATGTTTGCTCTCCACTTTCTTTTTGTCCCAGGCAACCATGGACATCCCTGGTCTGAATCTGAGCCAGCAGGAGTATTATCCTTATGTATACTACAAGATCGACTGTAATCTGCTGGACTTCAAATAATACCTCCACCCCCCTCCCCACTGCCAAGACAACATTCCCCAGCGTTGATGTTTTGATTTTATGTTGGATGTATATGAATTACGAAAATATTTAATTTAAATCGGTGTCCGCTGTCACGTCAGTGAGTCCACGTTAACATTCTATTAGGTGAAGGTATCACCTAAACTCTTGACAGGAACCATGTGTGCTGTGTGGGTTCTAATGCTCTTATTCTTGGCTTCCTTCTCTTTTCAGTTTTTTAAGAACATAAGCAGGCTGGAAGAGTTAAATTATGTGTACATGGGTGTTTTGTTTATTTAAAATGTGTATGAACAGCTTGTGCATTTTTTAATCATTCTTTGTCTGTGCTTGGTGTTGCAGTGGTGTGCATGGGCAGGCCCATATTGCTGTTTACTTGGGGCTTTCCTATCCTTTCCACCCAGCTCATCGGGTTTCTTCTGTCAAGTACTCGTGGTTCAATGAAGCAACAAAACTGCTGTGGTACTCAAAAGCAAAGTGTGGTTCAGTCCCACGTCTGTATATTTTGTGTTTAAACAGGATATGTACAAGGTCTTGTCATTACCATGTATATTAAATAAATATATATGTATATAAAATGGAATTAATCTGTTCCTTGTGGGCAAATATGATCCCTGCAAAAAAGGTCTTTGTTGCATGTTCTTAAATATACAAAGCTTTGACATCTGCAAATAATCTAATAGATTACAGTCTCGCGCATAATTAGGCTAGAAATATTTTGCCTACCTTTACGTGTTTAGTATTTCTGTTCCTTATGATTTTCTATATTTTAGAATGACGAACACGCGATGACGACACTAAAAGCTCAGAGATGTACATTAGGGCCCCGTTCGCCTAAACTAGGAGGGACGGGTTCGGTACCGGGAGATGCTTGGGTAACTTTCTGAGGTCCAACAAGATCACAGGGAACAGTCAGCACCATGAGATTTAATTAAACGCCAGGGGTGACACTATTATACAATCAGAGGACGATGGTTGATGTTAACTCTTAAACATCACGAATAGTAGAGTAGAAGTAATTGCAAACGGCGATCATCCTGATTATTTATTTCAAGTGCTGACATGCACATACCGCGTAGAATAAAATGATGTACGATTCATATTGAAAGCATGGTTTCCCGTATGTTTTCATTCTTAACGCCCACAAATGACGTCGGCAATGCCCTTCTTTTTTTTTTTTTTTCCTTATCCCGCAAATCCCACTTTATCCTCGACTGGGGGGGGGTTGCAGTTCTACCCGTTTTGGAGCATTTTCGATGAGGATGCAAATGGCGGTAGTGGTGAAATCGTATCGGGGAGCGGCGGCTTTGAGCATGGTGGGGGCTCTCGGGGGGCACTGAACGCCTTCGCATTTCCACGGCCAGCCGGGGAGGGCAGCTCGGATGGGTTGCGGCGGAAGCAAGGCAAACGCAATTGAACCGCGCTACTATGAGAGCTGGACCAGGGAGACCGAAACGACATGGCTAACGAACACCGATACCGAGATCCCCCAGTTGGGTGTCATCAATAGAAATCACGGCAATACTGAAAAAGAAGGCGCCGCAACATGTGCAGGTTAGTGACGGGTAAGCTCCCTGTCATTGATGCCATCAACGCTGCGTTACAGCTAGAAATACGAACAGGTATAACTATCGCAAAAGACAGATAAACATTCGTTTCAATTCAAAATCCGATGATCTTATGCGAAATAGTCGTATTCACAAAAATTGCACATTTTTCGAGAATTGCGTCTATGAAAATTAAGGTAATATAATATGGGAATACCCGGGAATAAGAAAAGGTAAGGGGGTAAAGAAACGCGCAAAATCATAACCAGAATTTATCAAAAGGTACAGTAATGGCTTACAAAAACCGGATGTCTGTGGAAGAAAAACTTATCCTCTGTTCGTATTGCACGTTTCACTTTTTTTATTATTTGAGCAGTAGTGTAGGTAATATACGGTCAACCAAGGGAGGGCTGCTGACCCGGCTGTCATGACTGGGTCAGCGCTCCTATCTTTACTTTCCAGGTAAGGGGGATGAGGGAAAACAGGAGAGCACTGGCGCCCCACACAGGCAGAAAAAGATGGTGAATGCCTGCACGCAGTGTGGGAAGGAGCCCCTTGCTTCAGGTACCAGCAGCAACAATCAGAGGGGGTCTTCCTATGATAAGGAGGTATGACATTCACTCCCTATCACATGGGTGTGTTACACACACACTCTGGATATCAGAAAGGTACAGCAGTTTGTTTTTCTCTACAGAGAAACCTTCAGCCAGTCCATGTCCAAATAGTTGGAGTCTGAGTATTGAATCTCCTTGTCTAAACTGCATTTCCTTGATGTAACTGCCACGAGGTTTGGTCTTAGTGGCTTTGCCCTGATGTAACATAGCACTGGCTGGTAAGCAATACTGAGACTTTGGCTTGTTCTGCTGTTCAAACATAATTTGGTCCTGAGAAGACAGACGTTCGGTTTCACACTTTATCGGTTCTGGTGCGCAGAGAAATGGCACATGGGCTCTGTGTGGCTGTGCACGTGTGCCAATCTCCCCGTGTTTTTGACACCATGTCTCACAGGAATCCAGAAAGGAAGTGCGAGGAGGTTGTGTGGAGGGCGCCCAGGAGGAGAGCGTGGGCCGGGTGATGCCCGACTCTGTGAAATAGGACTCAGCTTGGCCTAGTGGCCTTATTATGAGGAACCCGTACCCAAGGAGTCTGCTTGCCATGTGACCGGACAACAGCTGGGGCCACCCTTACTGAAGCTGGGAGTGATGCTGGAGGAACCGTTTTTATTAAGCGAAGCTGGAGGTGCTGAAACGGCCGGGCTGAGCAAGAGGCCGTCGGGATACAGCTGCAGAAATTGCTGCTGCATTTCTCGTCATCGGTGTTTGTGTCGAGGGGAAAAATGTCCTCCGTTGGGACATTCCATAAGCCTCAGAATGTCTGCCATGGATTTCACTAGATATAGCAGTTAAAATATGCCAACCTGTCTGTAAGCTTAAAGAAAAATCCTGTTTTATACGTGAACATCGGAAGTATTTAAAAAAAAAAAATCACAAATCTGCCTCATTTAACACGGTTTTACAGAAATGTTGCCAAGCCTTAATTTATGAATGGCTTTCCTTTGTCACCATTATGTGTCCAGTGAATTTCGGGTTATTTTTTCTGTTAAGTAATGGATCCCTCCGTCTTGTCTGTTCAGATCAACAGCTGCATCAATTTATTAAACATATTGGCAGCTTGTCTTGAGATGGATGGGTAGACGTTTACGTGTGTGTGTGTTGATGCCCTTCATGCTATGTTTGGACCTAATGTACAGTCCCCAGCTTAACGTGTCAGGATTTTCATAGGAACTGAGCACCATCTCAAGATGGTACTGTACCAGTTGCTGTGCAACATGGTCAGCACAGCACGTTTGTGCTAAATCTGCAAGCTCATTGTGGCTAACCTCTTAGGTCTAAGGTCCCTGTAAAATTAATGTGGGGTCACTATGAACTAAACCGGGCTCTCTGGCCTGCAGACCACATGACTGGTGTGAGTCACCAGTGCGCTGCTGTAGAACCAGAGCTTCAGTGGAAAAAAACAGACTCTTCATAGCAGGGAAAAAAAAAAAAAACTCCATGATGCACTGTCCCCTGTGGTTGTGAGGAAAACCTGGAGATTGAATGTGGGACTGGATTTCCCTCTCCAGGATTTACGTGGATGGGCGGCTGACACTACAGGGCAGGGACCTGTTCGGACCACCAGTGTGTGCACTGGGGACTGCAGCACACTAAAAGATGCAGTTGATGCTGTTTACTGGACCCCTTAAATGGACATTTGTGAACAAGAGACAGGTGGAGAGAATCAACACAAACATGCCCAGTCACATGCCTTTCCTTCATGAGGAGCCCACAGCACTTTTCTCTTGGAGATAAAACTGGCTCGTTAGGTTTTGAATTAGATCTCACCCTGCATCGATAGAAACCACAACTTCACAGTTTTGTCATGCACAAATAATATGTAGAATCCATTTAAATTACACGATTGCAGACTTATTTACGTTTCTCATGTAAAACACAGAAAAAGCACTTCACATTATGGGCGAATATTTAACGTTTGAAGAAAACTTGTGATTAAACAAGGCCTTGAGATGGATGAAAGGTTAGACTTTAAACAAAACACACTACATCTTGGAAGAAACAAACATTAATAACTCAACACTTTCAACTTTAAATGAAAGCTCCACAATCTGTTTTATATCGACCAGAGAACCATCCCAAAAAGATTCTACCGCCAGCCGTAAACGTCGTACTTCAAATCACAACATCTCAGTAAACCAGTTGCTGTGATTACTGCATATAGCTCTTTTCAATAGCTGTAGTGATTATGCAGGTGCCACATGAGTTCATCACCTTCTCCTGAAAACACTAAGGATTTACAGCGCCGTTGTTACAAATATGCTGCATTTAAGAACTTAAACCCTAGCTCTTCCGTCATTCACAATAAAAATTGTGAATGATCTTTTTTCGACATACGTGTGCTTCTTAAACACAACAATGCTGTAAGTAGGAAATAATTTAAATGTAACAATCACGAGTGACTTTTCTGCAATTGATAATTTAGTTCTCGAACATCCAGCAGATGGCGCAGTAAGCCACAGTAAATCTATAAGGGCCAAAAGTGAATTTTCCCCACTGACTTAGAAATATTTATTAAATGCCTTCTCGTAATTGCTCAGCTCATATGTTTCCTTGAAAGGGTAATCAGTGCATATTGAATTGTTTACTAGCAGTACCTACAAAGCCATTTATTTACGAAGACACGGTAAACTAATTCACCTAAAATAATCAAAGTCGAGGTAGAGTTTGTATCGCGGTTGTGAACCCCCGAAATAATATGTTGCATTTACTTTATAAATCCGTTTTATTTGTAATTGTTTTAGACAGATTATTCCCTACGGACATAAAAAGGAAAAACATATCACTTTAAGCATCAAGAAAGGAAAAAAGAATCACGATGACAAATACTTTCAAGAGAAATAAAGCAGCAATATAAAAAAAATGTAGGGTTATCTTCCTAATGGCTAATGGAATTCACACGTCGTGAAAGTGAAAGCAATGACGGCCACGGACTCGGGAGTTCAGTGCTGAGTGCACTGTACAGTGAAATTCATTGGCACTCAGAGGAGAATATCAGCAAATTCTCTAATTAATAATAATAATCTTTATTCACATAGCGCCGTTCATACATACCTTGCAGTTGAAAGTGCTTTACATATCAGATTAAAGGATAAATGACAGACAGCAAACTTTTCAACAGTTAAAATACATGGAATAGATAAAATGGAGAAACCATATTTAACTACTAGGTATAAAACCGCGTTATTGGAAAATCCCCAAAAGAAAGTGACTGGAAAACGATCTGCAGTCCGAATTTCTTCGCACCATAAATCCGTTAGGAGCGGTTCAACGTGACTGGCGCGCGGGCCACGTGGGCATGTCGGTCACGTGACCGGAGTGCATAAGATGGGCTGACGGCGGGGCGGCTTCGGTCTTGGATCGGGCGATACCGTCGGTAGGGACGCTGCACTGTACGACGACGACGACGAATGATTTAAACCAGCAGGGTTGAGATCAGCTACCGATCTACCCTACCTGTTCGGCGGATATAATGAGAACATGGCCAAGCGGCGGGACGCCCATGAAGGAGAGCTGAGTGTCCGCAGCGATGCGCTGGACCCCGGGCAGCTGAACGTGGATAGCGAAGATGGGGCGCGGGAGGAGCTGTCGCTGGAGGAGATCCTGCTCCTGTACGGCCAGCCCATCAACGAGGAGCAGGCGTGGGCCGTCTGTTACCAGTGCTGCTGGTGTTTGGCGCAGGGAAGCGGGAGGAATTCCAAGTCCCGGGAGGTGGATCCCTTCGGAAGGATTGGGGGACCTGAGGATGTCAGGATATGCAAGGATGGATCTGTCAGGTTACACCATCAGGATGCTCCAGGTAAACACGAATGCCAATAAAATGTCAGTCTTTTGGTTATCTCTTTCGCTTTTGGACTGTTACATTTTATATTAACAATTAACACTTGCAAGCTTTAAACTGTTATTTACATCAACAGCTAAAACGTCACAGATTTCCAGTTAGTTTTCTAATAATTTATGATGTAATAATACGTGCATATAAAACATCCCTTGTCACACCGATGTACGCATTCCTGCAATGCTGTCCATGATGTTGATATTTTGTAGCTTATTGTTTAATGGACGGAATCACGTTTAAAGGTGGGCTTAAATGGGCAGGTTGTGTATGCGCACAGCCTCAGCTGTGGCCATATTTGTTACATAAAAATGACATAAATGTGCTTTTGATGGCAGGTTTCGGAGATGCCAGCCGTACCACTAAAACGCAGGTCCGTCTAAATTATAAGGCCAATTCTGAATTATGTAATGTATGAAAAGCATGAAGGCATGTCCAGTTCGGCGTATTCTCAGGCTGGAAAACATGCGATTTAGTGGCCATCACTGCATCTGGCTTTAAGGGATCAAAACTACACGTCGCATATCGTTTTTCTTTTTTTTTTTTTTAACCAGATTTATTGCCAAATCTCCCGAAGTGAACATTAAAAGCAGCGGTTGCTATGTGACGCTTCGTGAATCCCCGATTTAAATCCCCCCGTTTACAGCTGTCCGTCCATCTGACAACTGGATGATCCTCCAGATGGTGGTCGACACAAAGGTGTTTGTCCGCCGCTGTAAACAATGGAGCAGTGCAATTTAATCAGCCTACAGCCAGGACAAAAGGACCCCCTCCTCCCGCCCCCCAGTCCATGTTTGTTACATTGATGCGAGTCGTGCCTGTCGTTGACTCCGAATTGCCTCTCCATTGAGAAATTTGGCCTACAGCGAATTTCAGCCTGCAGTTCTCTCTGGTGCTATTAAGATGCAGTGTGAGTTTTAGTAATATTAAATATTACACAATATTTCATATTGACTACCACGTTATTAAAATGCTTGAAGTGTCTAAAAATGCCATTGTTGTTTTTAAAAAAAAAAAAAAGCCAGTTTGAAATATAATGTCAGGCGTGACCTGACATCCAGTTTCTTTGGACGTTTTAAGCATTGTTAGTAGAACAACAATTTAAACCCTCAGCTGTTTAGTGAGCTGCAAACAAATTTGAACTTATTGTTTGTAGAATTTATTAATAAACATTTTACGAAACATGTAATGGGAATTCAATATAAGACGGTATTTAAATAAGATGTGTAAATATCGTGATTTGATTTGAAGTGATTTCAGTGTTGATGTGATCTGACTTTTGATCTCTAATTGGGGGCTGGCGGTGCTCAGAATTTAGAGAAGTGATTTCAAATTTTGCTCTGGTGTTTCTCCTCTGTCTGCTCGTGTTCTTTGATGATCGTTTCTCGTTAGTTGCATTTTCATTCTATTCATTCAGCACATGCTTCTGTCCAGAGTAACATGCGGTGAGGTACATAAAACACAAGCATACTGCAGTTAAGGAGCACCTTAGATACAAGCACAGCTAGGCTGAGCTTCCTATGAGGGACCAGCAACAGTGCAGGCTAGTACTGGATTAAGAGCTATGCAACGTCTTTCCTATGAGCAGTGATTTACAATCAAAACCATGAAGTCCTAGTTGATCTTCAAAAAAAAAACTTTTCAGATAAGAATTTAAAGGGGGAATCAGACGTTCTCAAGATGTTTCAAGGTAGCCAATCTCTGCTCAGAAGAGCCAAACAACCCCCTCCCAAAAAGTTTTTTGAGGTAAAAACAGTGATGGAGATATTCTTCCATCACTGTGGTATCTAGATGAGCTGTTAACACCACAAGATTGTGAGAACTGACAGACCATTTGACCTGGCAGGTTTGATTGTCAACAGGACTGAAGGGAACTACAAAGTCCATAACTCCTCTTAGAGTTGATCTTCTTAAGTTTCTTCGAGTCTATTTAAGCATACCTGTGCGTTTAGGAAGCAATGTCTTGATGAATGTAGCAGCCTGAGACGTGCTCTACTCTGGTCTAGAGTCAATGGCTAATTTCGGAAAGTCATGTGATGCTGGCCTTCATTGGAGCCAGAAATATGAAACATGGCGCCTATTAACCCAGATCGTGGGATCTGAGTCCTGGGAGGTCAGAAAATCAATACTAGGGAAATAGGGTGTACTCAGCTTGGCTTTCTGATGGGACATATCATCACTGTGGGGGCACATAATTATATGGGACCCTGCATGGGTTTAGTTTGACTCTCCATTGAGCTGCCAACCTGTAAATACCCGTCTTGCATTTTTTTTTAATGGTAAGTTACATTTTAATGTCTACGTTCAGGGCTGGAGTCAAGTGTGTAACCACTTATCCAGTGTAGATTCATGGTGAATTTAGAGCCTTTGCCTGGAAGCACTGGGCGCCTTGAATGGGCTGCAGGGCTATTCCAGGCCACGCACTCACATACTACTGGCAATTTAGAGTGTGGGAGAAAACCAGAGATTAAACCATAGAAACGCATGGAGAACATGCAGATGGTACAAAGAGACAGAGCTGGGGTAGGGATTCAATCTCCCAAACCTGGAGGCGTAAGCCTACAGTACTACCTGCTACGCCATCATGCTGCCTAGTGTGTCATGATTGCTCTCTGATCACATTGTAATTCAGCAGTGACCTCATTGACAATAACGTGCGATGATTTTTAAACACCATGTCTGTCATTAGATATGTTCTTTAAAGCATTGTTTTCTTTGTGTCACTTGGGGTGCAGTCTTGTGTGAGGAACAGTTATGAAAGCATGCCATAGGCATTACCAGTCGTGTGCTTTTGATACAAAGGTATTTGGTAAATTTGCCAGAACAGGGATGATGACATTCAGTGCCACCAAGGACCATAGTGATTCTCATGGTTGGTCCAAAAATGCCACCCACCATTTCAGTTTGACTCAGTGCTCTTCAACGGCTTTTCTTCTTTCTTGGCTGACGGCAAACCAGCAGGGCTGTGTACAGGAAGTGTTGGCTAATCCATCCCCCCTGACCCCAATTGAGTCTGGGAGCAGTGGGCGGCCTCTGTGATGCAGAACCGAGGGAACATTCGGGGATATGGGCGATCCTCTTAGGACGGAGAGAGGGTTGTGCTTTTTGGTGAGATGGCCCTGCGGTCCTCCCAGAGAGATGGGAGAATGTCAAAGGTGCATTCTGATGGAGCCAGCAGTATTTTGACATACAAAAATGTGGCTGGGGTGAGATGGTGGATAGTATTTTTCTCCCTAAGTTAGTGTCCATTCATCCTTATTTGGTCTCCTCATTCACACCCCTGTATGATGCCCGCCTGCCCACTTCGATCTGGTCCGTTAGCCATGCAGGTAACCTGCCAAGGTGGCTACCTATGTCAGCTGACTCTCCTCATATAGGACCAACTGACATACCCTGGCTGATTAGGCCCATCCTCAATCCGATTTTAATTTGTTCTTACATCTCAGGGGTCCTAACAGATGAATGGCATGGCTGAATTCAGCTATGTCGTTTGCCCTTTGAATTGTATGTCCGAAGTTGAACTCTCTGGACGACCTGTTTGTTTTATATGTTTTTATTATTATTTATCTCCCTAACATTGCTGTCTTTTATTTTTGAATTAAATTTAAATACCAAAATATGAGGAGGCTGATACAGCGATGACTCATTTTGGCCAAAACTCCGTTTTATTCTCGAATCTGGGCATGAAGCTGGGACACAGCGGGAAACTGGGAGTAGTGCCATTTCATGTCTGGGAGGGGGTGACCTGTAACACCCAGTACCCAAGGAAGCAGGCAGTGCCTCTGTCCATTTATTCTAGCAGTGCAAATAAACTAAAGGGCAGATTTGGGGAAAAACACGTTTTAACTGGGTTTGTTTATTAGGCTCTGCTTTGCTTTGTCTCACAAACAGTTGACATCAGTACACTCGTAGTGCAGTGTTGTTTTGTGCCTATAACACTGAGGTGGTTTTTCAGCAGATGCATCTCTGCCAATACTGGATAATGTTTTTTTTTTTCCCTCCCTCCACCTTTCAGGAGAATTTAAGACCACCTGAGTTTCTAATTAAACTTAAGTCCTTTCTGACGGAATCAATTAAATTTCACTTTGGACAGATTGTAATTAAAGTCCAATTAAATAGCATGATAGCTGATATCTCGCTTTAATTTTCCAGTGGTGGGGAGGAAAAAGATTATCCTTTAGTCCTTTAATTAAGAGTAACATTAAATAATAACACACTTCCAGTAAATCTACGATTGCTTTGTAGGTCGTGAGTAATACATTAAGGATAGTTGAAATACAATAAATTGGTAAGCATTTTAACGTTTCATAAAAGGTTAAAATAAGGAGTGCATTTCAAATGGTGAAAGCTGTTTGATAAACACAGTTTGAATCTGAGAAGTAATGATTATGATCCTTTTACATTTGTTGTACAAGTACAAATGCCTGTGTTGTATTTACTTGGCTATATGTCACTTTCCACAAATGTGTCTGCTAAATAAACAGAGGTGTGTCGGAATTTTGTGGCCTTCATTCTTCACGAGACACACACTTGCATAGACAGACACACACATACAGGTGTGAGTGAATCTTGGGGTCAGAGCACATCCAGCATCCCTGGAGCATTTGGGGTTAAGGGTCTTGCTCAGGGGCTCAAACGTGATATAATTACTCTGCTGGCTCTGCAGATTCGAACCAACAACCTTCTGGTTACAGACGCGGACCACTAATCCACAGATTCACATGCACCAGTCTAAGTCAAGTTTGCTGTCACATGATGTGACATGTTTATGTAATATCCTGACCAAACTTATGAGCTTGACTTGACGAAAAGCCAGTGTGTACAGGCTGGGTTGAGAAACTCTTATAAGCTGTGTGCACGCATGCGTGATCGTGGAACTTACCACAAACTGCATTTGTGCTCACGCCAAGTTGTGAGCTGTTAACGGGGTACTATTGTCACAGTTTGACCTGCTGGCTCAACTTTAGCATTGTTGGAGTTGCCATGGTGTTTCTATGGAGACGGCTAGCACCACAGACAATCAACATGGGGGTGCCTGGGTCCAAATGACCAAATATTTGGTATTCCTGTTTGAAAAGCACCATCAAAATAATAATAATAAACAGGCTAATTTAACGTTTAAAAAAAGTGACGCAACTCAAAAATACAATTTTAGTTATATCTGCCCCTCCTTCACGTGATAAAATGCCGACAGGCATCTCACATGAGGACCTTTCTAAGCCTATGTGACAGATGAAGTTATGTCTACAAAAATGGGGATCACTTAAATAATGTCTTCCTCTATTCAAGTTATGTCAGGTTTTATTGTCATGTGTTCCTGAGAACACAGTGAAAGTCTTTTGCTGGAGTTGCATGGAAGGGGACAGAGCATGGGGGGCTGTTTATGTATTTCTGAATATACGTAGTGGCCTTTTAAATTCTGAGCACCTCGCTGCCCTTGTACATTATGGGACAACCCAATGACTTGTGTACAAATTCCTCATCTGCATTTTGGTCTTTGCTCCAGTCCTTCCTGGACACATGGTCTCAGGATGGAAGTCGTGATGTTTTCGGTGACCGATGTTTTTTCAGTGTATGTACACACGTTACCTCCTGAATCATTCCATTGTAGAATCAATTCTCTTCTGTCTCATAGCTGGTGAGAAAAAAATGTATTTCCTGGTCAGTGGCTGCCACGACTTTATTTTTCTTTCTTCTCCCGACAGATAAATGCCTGTCACCATGCACAGCGACAGAGGTGAGTCCACTTTCTCTGTTTTACTGCTGCTGTGTGAGCTTCAGGTGGGGACAACCAGGGCCAGGTTCTGGAGAACTGTCACGTGTTCCTATGCTGGGTTCTGCACTTGGTTCTACACCTTTGTGGGCTTGAAGCCTCCAGAAGACTCCCCCACGTGTAGCACCTTCACGGCTTTTGCCTAAATTCAGCCTGCACCCACTGGCGCTGTTTAGTGCCGTTGTTCACCAGCTCTTCGCTTATGGGATGGTTGCTGTGCCACCCACACACAGGTGCTTCTACGGAATGGGATTAAAATTTGGACCATTTTTCCTCCATATAGCACCTGGCCTTTAATCTTGGCCTGTTTCCTACAGACTTAATGTCAGCTGAAAAATGCTCCAAATCCAGTCTGATAAACTTTCATAACTGCGCAGGGACTGGTGGTAATTTCCAAGTAGAAGAGACCGGTTTGGTCTTGTGCAAGTGCTTAATGTTTACAATATTAAATTCACCTGCCCTCACCAATATAAAATTGTGAGTTGGCCCAATCTTACCGTACTCAGTATTAGGCCTTTGATTGGTAGTGTGTACTGGCATGTTAAATGTATTGGAAGTTTGGATCATGTTGTTTGTCGGCATTTTAAGGTCTCTGTGCTCTCTCTCTCTCTCTTTTTTTTTTTTTTGTCTGGATCCTTGAAGAAGACATTTTATAAGATAACTTAGTCACCTTCTCTGATTGGAGCTGTAGTTTACTGCTGCTTTGTAAAACGTGGTGTTTGGCTGGCATTGCCAGCAAAGTTGGCAGTCCTGTTTTATTGGTGTGATTAATCCTCTTGACTTTTTAATCCGTTTGTTCAGTGAAGATCAGTCTGAACATTGCTCCTCTCTATGCCATTTTGGATTTTTTTTTTTCCCCTCCCCTACTTAAGTATCAGGTGAACCCAGCCGGTGATCACGTTTGACTAATAATAGCTGGAGACGCTCGTTTCTCAGCGTTTGCTGGTGATGCGGGCCCGCCTGGTCTCCAAGGTGTGGCGGACTCGACCGCATATTTGCAGTTGTTTGCGCTCGTCGGCATCCGCGACTCCGCCTAGATACCTTCTCCAGTTTGTTTTTAATGGTGGATTTTGGTCTGCAACACGTCACGCTCGCGCCTTTCCTAGCCGGCTGCTGGCGGAGAAGAGAGCCGGTGGATTGTTCTCGTGCGGCTCATTGTTCGTCACGGTCCGCGAGCGTGTTGCGGCACGTTAGTAACGGTTTTAGGTGGCGCTCCTGGAGGTGCTGGGCGTCACTGAGGGTATCCAAGGGAGATACCTGTGATAGAAGACATTGTAAAAGAGCCTCAAAAAAGACGAGTCAGGAAGGCGTGACATGCTGAATAAACTAACGCATTGGTTTTAAGTTGCGTGAGACAAAGAATCAGCCAAATAATTAAAGTACAAATTGAGGATGTTGTAGAGTTTCTTCTCGGTTTGAAGTAGCCTGAATCTTTCAGTGGTTTTAAAGTAACCGTGACTATCATTTTTACTAATAGAGGGGATGATTCGGGGTCTAGCAGACTTAAATCCAACAGTCAAACATGAATTCTGACTGGAGAAATTTGGAGAATCAACAAATCCACGAAGGCGGCCTGTCAGTTTTCTTCAGTCAGAATTCAAGTTTGACTATAGGATTTGTTAAACCCGCTTTCTGGAACGGACACCAGGTTTCAGAATGTAATGATTTAGGAAAACTCAATCTTTAACACTTTAATTAATGATCACCCATTAAGTCCGGGATTCATCCTGCTGTCTTTTGGCTAGTTAAACAACAACAACAACAAAAAACTTTGAATAATAAAATGGTCTGAAAATGTTACTTAACTGGTTTTTGTTTTTGGAGTAACATGTCTCCTTCATACCTTAAGGCTTATGAAGAGTGTGATGTCCTAAATATAATATGATGATAAACATTTTCATTTGTCTGCCCATCCATATTGCGTCTGCTTATTCAGTACACTGTCACAGATTATTATTATTATTGTTATAATTCAGTGAAAACTAGTGGTTTCAACTGAATTCCCAGTAGTGTGTACTGGCATTTTAAATGTATTTACCCTGGTCTGTGCTGTTTTGGGGTCTGTGGTCATTGGCGTTCCCCACATGTTCCTGTCCCCGTTTTCACGGACACACTTCTAGCGCTGGTCTCACTGTACTACCCTGAAAGAGGAGGTTGAATTGGTTGCCTGGCAGCAGTGTGTGTCATAAGCCATGCCGTTCTGATGCCGGGGTGCAGGCTCCCACGCAGCTGTCACGCATCCACGGGACACCAGGAGTAGCCTGTCGCTAAGATGGCTGCAGCAGATGGGACAGCCATGGGTGGGGAGTCACGGGCCCGCACACACACGGTGCAGCACTCACTGTGTTATGTTCACATACAAGCACATGCGTGTTCAGTACCGTGGAGTTGATTCAGAGAGAGTGACAAAACCTCTTCCAAGCTGCTTTACCCAGAGACAAGTCCTCGATCCGGCTCATGATGGATTCAGATGACGGAAACCTGGAGTCGTGGGGGAACCACCGTCTGCCGATGTTTGCACTGAGAGTGTCCAGCAGCCGCGCCCAGCCGGAATCCTCCGAGCAGAACCGCGTGTGTGTTTACATGCTTCTGGTCACCGCCAGTGCCTTGCTGTGCACGAAGGGCTATGTCAAGAGGCGGAGAAATTGGTTGTGACGAATGGGGGGGCGGGGGGTCTGTATTAAATAGGCCAGCCTGGCGCTCTATTTTTTATTACATGATGACGTATAATGTAAGCATTTTATTTACTGTATTATAATCATCATTTCTAGGGCTGTTTGTATATTTCACTAAACATTTGTCCCTGAATCTATGAGATCTCTTTGAGATTTCTCTGTAGTGTCAATGAAGCAGTTTGCTCCAGGGTAAAAATATCCTCTCCCTGCCATCCTCCCTCTTCCCAATTCACTGTAATTCCTGCCAGATGTGGAAAATTTTCACTTGACTAAAAGGCTGCTTGCCATACCTTTTTAGTACAACCTTTTGCAATTTCTTCTTTAGATAGCTGGGCATACAGGCAATACTTGAAAGTAGATGTCCCACACACTGACCATGAGTGGGTGGGCATGATTCCAGGCACAGCTCCCCCTAATGTCCACCCTTGGAGCTGCAGGCTGCTGTGGTCTTAGGGTTCGTTTCGGCCTTAGCAATAATCCCCTTATTTATGCCGTGAGTGTCAGCTTTTGATGCCGACGAAGCAGCTGCCCTCCTCACCAGGTGGAAATGCACTTTTTGTGAAATGTGGCCGAAGTGTTTTCCCCTGTGGAATCATCCAGTCTGGGTCTCAGGAAATCGCTGCTCATCAGATGGGAGATGCGAACGACCTGGCACCAAAGAAGGTGGGCACGAACCAAACTCGGCACGCGATTGGGAGACTAAACCGATGCGGGAGATGACTGGGTGGCGGCGAACGGAGACACGCTGACCAGAAGGTTGCTGATTGAACCCTAGAATGGCTGCTTCTGTACATAGAAATAAGATGATTGACCTGCAAACCTGTAGTAGAAATATACAAATGTAAGCATGTTTAATGACAAATAGTTTACCCGTTCTTCAATATTTGCATGTTGTGTTTGTTTAGTCCTAAGTTGCAAGACCTTTTGTTGACATTTGTTGTCAGGTTTTGAGAAGCATTGCCTTTCCTCAATAGTACCCTCCTTAGCTGAAACCTGGTCTAGTAGGAGCAAGACAGCCAGCTGTTTGTTTTCACGGAAATCTCTGTTGGCCTTGTGCTCCAGGGCCTTGGGGCTAAAATGAATCTCTCGCCCCCTGCACATCACATGGCAGGCCTGCTGCCTCAGTCCCACTCCACACTCTGTTTTTACCGGTAGCCCAGTGAGGAAGGCTCACGTGGCATTGTGAGTATGTGGTAATGGGTTCTGTTTGGGCAGCACCTTGATGTGTTTCTACTCCCAGGTTGTAGTTAACCATACCTTATCTCCGCCCTTATTGGTTTTGGACCAGAGTATGACTTTTTTCTCAGCTGAAAGGGCCTTTGAGCTCTGTTAGAGTTGTTTTTGTTTGTTTTTCTTTATTAACTTGTGATGTGATTGATGCGTTTTACATTCCGCTTGAATATGACACTGCACTGAATTTAAAGCAGCTCATTTCTGCATATAAGGCAAGATCTGTGAAGAGTGAGCTCCGGGTGTCATAGCGGTTAAAGAATGAGCAAACTGGTGAATGCTGCCCCCCATTCAGTGCACCTCCATTTCTTATGTAATTGCTCACAACTATAAATAATTATTAATATAGTGATTAAGGTTTAAAAAAAAAAAACCAAAAAAAAACCACATCTGGATAGTTTCTGGCCAAACTACAGGAAGCTGCTGTGGTTGTACGGCACGGGACCTGGAGACTGTATTAGGTGAGATTAGGCTTACCACACCCTGCCAGGTCCTTCTGGCAAGAGTGTGGGCTGCATCCTGGTTTCTCATAGAAATGGAAGGTACAGCCTGGAACATTGCAGGATGGATTGTCATACTTCTGATGGTGACTCAGTGAGTCAGAACAGCTTTCCGGTTTTAGAGCCTTTCTGAGATCACCTTTGAAGTAGTGCTATTTAATCTGTGTGTGTGTGCGTGCGCGCATGTGAGAGAGAGTCAGACGGATGCGCGTGTCCCGAAAGCAAAAGAGGAAGCGAGCCCACAGCTCTGTGGCTCTACAGTGAGCCCCCCATTGATCTCTCTGGCAGATGAAAATGCGACTTCGTCTTCCCCAGATGTGAGAAGAAGCTCCACTGGGCTTTTAATGCCTTTGTTCATCTGCACTAAGTTTTGTGACTTCTAAAGTTACAGCGAGACTTCCATGTTGTGCTGTTTCCACACAGCACGCCATATTTCTGAAATCGTCTCCGCGCGTTTGGTCTTGTTAATAAATTGTGATCGGAACCTTACAGCAGGTTATAATGTTTGCACCAAGCTTCCCTTTCAGGCCAAGTTACGGATGAACCTGACTACGTCAGATAAAATAGGTACAATTGAAGCTGGGTGGTGTAAAAACACTTGGGTGGTTTCATACACTCTCTGTGTTCATTTGTTTCTTTGAATCCTCCTTTAGAGCACAACCAAGGAGATCATCCAGGTTTCTCTCATTCATACTTAGGGTGACTTGAGTTGGCAGAGTAACACCTTAGTGTCATCAAATTCTTTTGGTATGATACCTTAGCCATCAGGCATTACCACAAAAAATATAATGAACTTTTGTGGTCGTCATTACCCCAAGATACCAGACATATAAATGTCATAAAAATGTGGACTTATGTCAGATGGAATTATTTCTCTGAAGATGTAAAAATCTTTCCTTAAGATTGCTATGGCTTCTCTTTAGCGCACCAAAGTTTCTTTTGAAGACTTCATATTTTTTCCTCTTAATATTTATGGTGGTGCATTGTGGGTAAAACCTGTGGCCCACACTCAGGAACAGTAGTGTGTGTGGCTGCCTGCTTACCTAGTGGCCAGGTTGCTTTCCTTCACTGCGCTGTCCTCCACTAGAGTGCTGTAGATACTGTCTTGCTGTTTCCCTTCCTGTGGGAGATACCAGACATCCCAGCTCGCGGTAGCCAGTGGAGCAGAGGGACGAGGGCCCTGGGGGAATTCGTGCAGTGAGGGTGATAACGTTGCAGTGTGCCTGTTGAAACGCCGGGGCACCTCAGGATGTAGGAACGTGACTCGTGCTGCCTGACTGTGCTTGTTCCTGAATGAGTGACTTGGGGTTGAGGGCCACTTTCTTTTCAGCGTCTTTCTAGCTATTGTTTTTTTTCCCCCTCCTTTCATTTGTTTAGTTATTCAGTTGCCCCTGGTTTCCAAACCCAATTTTATCCCAGACTGGAAGACCTCATTACCTTCAGCACCTCAGAGATGCAGTCGGTGGGTTCTTGTCCCTTTAACTCCGCTGCTAGCTTTAGTGCCGTCTTCACACGATGGACTGTTGGTGCCGAAGGTCCGGGCGCTAGCAAACTGCGGTGGCTTTTATCTTGATTCTACTGTGGCTTTCCGTTCAAACACCAGTCCTTGTCCATCTCTCCCTCACTTACTCTGAGGTAAATTTAGCTTGTTTGTTTAATCTCGTCCCGTCGGCATCTTTTGGCCACTTTGCTAGGCTTGTAACCGTCTACATTTCCTCATTTGGGACTGCTTATTTATTTATATGCCATTTCCCATCAGGAAGTAGCCCGGTTTCGGGTCTGCCTCTTTACCCACGGCAAACGTGATTCCGAGATCTTTCGTGTCTGAATAAACCTGTGTGAGTCGGCCTCTTCGGCATGTCTGGAGAGAACTCCTTGGCATCTGTGACACTGATTCGGCCAAGCAAACGGCCTCCCACTCTGGCTCAGGTGAACCACCATCCTGTCTCAGTGTCAGCTTGTTCTACATCCTGAGGGTCGGCTGAATTTTTTAGGACTGAATTGAACAGCACTGTGTCTTCGGGACCCTTCTGCTCCCTCAACCTCATCCAAATGGATCTTCTGGTCTTCCTGCAGGAGGTACTGCTATGGAAACCTGGAGGAATTGAGTAGGGGGAAGCTGGATGCTCCTAGTTCTCAAGATGTCCAGGAATTGGACAGTCCAACTCCTGTGTGATTCACAAGGAGTTTCAGCTCGTTGATCATTCTCCATTTCCTTCAGGCACTCTACAATCTGTCCGTCATATGGAGAGCGAGAATTCTAAGATCACAAGGTAAAACCTCTTAGACTGAGCATTTCCCGAAGTCTGACAGATGCACTGGCCTTTTTGCTTTTTCATTTCCCTGACGGTGTTCAAAGGCTTGTGGCTGCTCTCAGCAGGACACAGGATGAGACCCGTGTAAATATTTGAATGCATGTTCCCGTATACATTAATTAACATGCAGAGTGATCACGCAAAGGAAGCAGGGAGTAATCTGTGTTGAGCAGCCGAATTGCCCATCACAGGTGCCATTTAAATTCTTATACAATTACCAGTTACCGTTGTTATTATTACTGGTGTGCCGTGAAGTGCAAACCCAGTCTGAGGTCTCCCAGTAAGCAGCATGCAGAAGTTTGTCAGTGGAAAGCCTTGTATCGTTTTAAAGTATTATTAGGAGCAGGTGGTGAGATTGAAAGTTTCTCCTCAGTCAAAGAGATTGAGGTCATACCCACGGCGAGGAAAAAGTCATTTATTTCTGGGTACACGTGACTGACTCCGTTTAGATCTTCGTATTTGTGGCAAACCTGAGCGCTGCCTTGGGTTTTAATTCGCAGGAAATTTCACAGACTGGCGATTTTGCTTGGAGAATTGGGATGTGATTCTTTCTAGCCGATGGAGGCTCTTGTGTGTGTTTGGTTCGACTCCTGGGAGGTGCCTGCATGTGGTTTCGGCGGTGAAAGCTGTTTTTTGTTGTCTCTGGTTTGTACTGTAAAAGTAGGGATGGTATTTTACTATTTTTTTTTTTAATTTACCTTCACTTTTTGTCAGGGCTGCTGCAGCCTACCTGCAGACAAACAGGTCGTACATGGTTGGATTGAATCATCTGAAGAGCCTGGCTCCTTTTCCCTGATCTCCGTCGCACCTGCCTCAGTGGAAGATGGCCAGTTTCTGGCCTGGAAACGTAACCAGCTGAGGCAGTATGTAGGAAGGGTGTAATGGCAACCTTTGGCCAGGAGGTCGGCGCCCTTCTATTGGGACCTTGAGTGTGAGAAAGGGTGGCTTCCGAGGAGGACCAAGGGACAGTGTGGCTGCCTTTGGGGTTTTGGCATGAGTCCACATGTTATTTTTCACCTGTTATGAAAGCCTGCTTTAGACAATCTGTATGCAGCATGTAAACGTATTGGAAGCATGTGGCCAGGGTTTGGTGACTGGTGACGTTGGGTTTTTGGGCCAACACCTGTGCAGTGATGCTGCGTGGTATGGGAGGTTTATATGGGTCAAGTGAAGATGTCTGGGCACCTGATCTTCCCATGTTAATTATCGCTACCTCTTCGTTTTTTTCTGCTTCATCTTGTTGGTTGTACTGTAGGTGTTAGCTGTTTTATACTCCTGACTACACTCGGATTATGACGACTCATTTCTCATTAGTTCATTTAGCTGGTTAAGAGTTCGACCTGTGAACTTGAGGGGTGACTTTCAGCATGGGGGGGGCAGAGGGCACATACTCTTTGATCCAATTAACAAACACCTGATGAGAGAAGTGCCCCATCCTAAGGCTTCAAATGAGATTAAACTTAAACTTAGCAAGTTAGTAACTGCTGAAAGTGGGCTTTCTTAATAGTTCTCGGCTCTCTGGGGACATACAGCTGAAGCTGAAGTGGGGCAGCTTTAACTGGCCTCGGCCTGACATTGACAGGCCTCTCCCTTCCCTGTAACATGACAGGTTGTGATGTCATTGGACCAGAGTCTCGCCAGCTTTCTCTATGACGTGGGAAAGCACTGAGTTCACCCTGATTTCACCCTAATTTACCCTCCAGCAGCACAGACAGCCTGGGAATCGTCGCGGGTCCTGTCACCGCTATGCTAACGTTTTTCCTGCTTATTACGCTCTGATATTCTGTTTATGCTGGTCTCCTTGCAGGTTTCTGTTGTATTGTTAAAGTTGTCATTTCAGTAATGGCACCAACAATCACACCACATTCAAATTTGGTTAGATCAATTCAATTTAATTTATATTGCGCCTGTAACAAAAAGCATTGTCACAAGCGCTTTACGTAGTCCTGGGCCCAGTGTCCCCAGAGAGTAAACCAAAGGCAACAGTGCAAGAAGAATACTCCCTCTGGAGGAAGAAGCCTTGGGAGGAACCAGACATTGGTTACCTCAGGCATCTTAGTCGTTCTTTTGCTTAGTCAATGAGTAAGTGACTCTCTTGACCTGGTCTCCATGCTGCATTTATACAGCTGCAGTCACATGACTCTGGAGGAACAGGCTGCTTGTCCTGTGGTTTTGTCTGGCCTGTGAAAATGATGGTTCAGACTGTAGCTGGGCACAAGGGTACTTGGCTAGCTGTGGTTCCCATAAGGAGATATCACAGTGGACAAGGGGGATTCTTCACGATGGACATTGTTCCGCTGATCATGTGACCCGTATCTGGGGCAGGAACAGAACTGATCCTCTCCTAGTGTTTGTTGTGCCTTATCTGTCTCTCCTGTCCCTTGTCTCGTTTTGCGTTCCCCGCTCGGGTGCTGTTCCCGGGTCTCAGATGTGGCCTTGAATGGAGCACTGTGTACTGGGAGCCAAGCTGGCAAAGGCCAGCATCATTACTGTCAATCCAGCTGCTTAATTCACTCGGTCAGTCAGATTATTTAGTGTACGGCATTGTTTCAAAGTTGTTTTTGTGAGACGGAAAAAAAGCCAAACAGTATAAGAGAACTAAAGCTTTCTGACATCTGAATGTTAGAAAATGTGATGTAAGTTTGAATATTTGCATGAAAGTCCAACTCTGGCAGCTAGGACTTTCGAAACAAATTCATTTGGCGCAGTTTGAACAGTGACCTCTTTCTACCCCTACTTCAACTGGGTGGTTTAGTCCATCCTTCATGAACTTCTTCCTTGACTCCCTGTGCAGTTATCAGGCTGGGAACTTAACTCTGCATCTTTAGGTTCACCACATTGACCACATTCTTAAACCCATCCTTTTAGAAATATTAACACCCCAAGAGAAGAAATCTGAAAGGTGAACGAGACCATATATCTCTGAGGGAGATGTCATGGATGACGTTTCGTGTACAGCATGCAGCAGTGGCAAAGCTACTTATGTGACTCCTCTGTTGACGTCTCAGTGACTGGTTGCCTGAGCTCAGGTTTAATAACCTGTTTCTGAGTGATAGGCTGGGTATAATAATGGCTGTAATATTGGGCATAATACTGAGAACGTCTGGGTTTACACTCTGCCATACAATGCATCCTACTAGTAAGGCTTTAATAAGCTAGCATTTTCAAATGAAGGACTAATGATTCTTTATACAATGATGGATAATTGTGTGTTGCATATGCCTGTGCATTGGAGGCCCTTTGGATCTTTCTTTACAGCCTCAGGATGTGGTGGAATATTACACAAGAGAGAGAAGGACATATTATAGTTGTCAACCAAAAGTTTGTTGCACAGTGTGGATCATCCGTATGTCCATCCATCCGTCCATCCATCCATAATCTTTTATCCAGTAATAGGTCACAGTGAACCAGCAGGCTGTCCCAAAAGACTCAGGGTACAAGGAACCCACAGAATCGGCTGTTGAAACAGGAGCAATAGTTATCTGAAGGGTGAAGTAGAGAGTACCCTATTACTGACATGATAGCGGGCCGCTAGCAGCTGAAGAATATAGAATTTCTGGCTGCTTTCCTCACCTGCTTATCAACGGCGATAATGTTTGTCATTGTTTCTGGCCTTCGAGCTATAGTGTAAATGACACACACACACTTGTAACCTTGTTGGGGACCTTCCATTCATTTCTATGTTCCTAATCCTAACTATGACAACCCTAACCCTTACCCAGCCCTAACCTTAACCATAAGTAACCCAAAAAAATACAAGACTTTTGGCTCTTTGGGTTTTTAAATTGCAGATTTTTATAAAATTGCATTTTCTCTAGTGGGGACACGAGAGATGTCCCCACGAGGTGAAAATGTCCTGTTTTTATGACCTCCTGGGAAAATGTTGTTCCCACAGCGTAACATAAACATGATACACGCACTCCTCTGAAATGATGAATGCTGTATTTCCACATTAATTCACGTGACACTTCTTACCATTTCTTCTCACCCTTTTGTGAAGTATGTCACCATAAATAGCTTAATTTAAAAGCCATGGTTATACGACATGGCAGAGATTAAACGTCACTGAACCTTTGTCCCGTCAAAGAGACTATAAAGGTTTTGTTGGTTTGTTCATGCCACATTATACACAGAACATTCTAACGTGAGAGTGCTTCAACTCAACTCCCTGCGTCAGTTGGAATTTCTCCTCATCGCCCTGTGTCTGAAGACGTCTCCCTGCCTCTGGCTTCCAAAGTCCTTTTCAGGTCCTCGGTCTCCGTCCGCCACAGCTGGCACATAATTGGGCAGTCCAGACTTACATCCAGATGCTCCATCTCTCAAAAACAAATAATGGCCTCGCCAAGGAACTAGCCACTTGTCCAGAAGCTCCTTTCACAGTACGTGGAAAACGCACGCCCCACTTTGCCGTTGGGCGGATTTGCTTAGCAATCTGCCATTCCAGAGATGCCAGCCCACATACCCGTCATTGTGTGGTGGCTGTGTGATTTGGAAGTGGGAACTGGTGCCCAAGGGGACATTCTCAGCCTTGGGGGGGGTGGCATGTTGCTTCCCCCCCACAGCAGGTTGAAGACTCCTGACTGCCCCAGTCCTCTATTACCCTCTTATCTGGCATCTTTCTCTTATCTAATCATACTTTTGATGTTTTTACCTCGACAGGAATTTGGTGTTTGTTCTATTGCGGGCAGAAGGGAACCTTTCGTGTTTTTTTTTTTTTTTTTTTTTTTGGTTAACTAGAACAGATAAAGCAGCCTGCCACACAAGTCAGAGCATCAGAGTATTACGTTAATATTCACTTCTTCGTACTTCGATTTTGCTCAAGTCCCAACACAAACTTCCATACATTTTCCCTCTCTAACACATCAGAACTGAAATGTAGTTACTTACATTGTGAACTCACAGCCTCTACTACAAGTGACAGTCCTGTATACAATTTCCAACTTCCACCCAATGTGTTTTGTTGCTTACATGGTCTGTTTCATTGAGTTTGTTGCCTATTATTGTTAAGGAGTACTGTTGTAAGGTTCTACCTCAGGTTTCTTCTGTGTGTTGACGGTAAAATGCAGGTATGTATGGTTATCAAGGAAGCAAATGATGGTAAATTTCAGAAGTACCAAGAAACTAAATCCCACCACCGTCGGCTTCCTGGAGTAGGATTCAGGCACTGAGCTCCCGGTGACCCTGTGCTGTGTCAGCGGCTGGGTGGACGGATGTTGAACAATAACCCTATTCTGAGTACCCGTTTTCTCTGGGATGACCAATCCCAGTGTTTATGTTATACTGAGTGACTCCCATCCCCCCCAACATTTTTTTTTGCCAGATGATCGAATCCTTGGGCATCATGATCTACAAGGCACTTGACTACGGGCTCAAGGACAACGAGGAGAGAGAGCTGACCCCTCCGCTGGAACACCTCATCGACCTCATGACCAACGTGGCAGAGACAGAGGGTGACGGCTGCCCCGATGAGGGCTACGAGGCCACGGAGGAAGAGGACGAGGAGGACCAGCCTGAGGTGTCCAGCATCCGTGGTTACAGGGACATCCTCAAGGTAGCCCCTGGAATACTTTGTATTCCACGCTTCTGTTTTGTGCCGGGTTACAGTTGATGATGTCACAAGAGCTGCAGGGTGTTACCCATGAATGCTTTGTAGATCATTACCCAGAATGCTTAGCATCAGAAACTATGTCCTATATTCCTTTATTTAACTGGATGTGTGTGCGGGCAGATTTGGGTAAATAATGGTATTTTTAAACTGCATGAAGCACATGAAATTAAAACTGCTGAATTTTAGACGATACGGCTGCTGTAGACCAGCAGTGTTAGCTTGCTCTGAGCAAAGGGCGCCATGGTGGATGTTTGACAATATCAGCGGTGTGCTCGGTCATGCACAGTGTCTGCTCTTTCTGTGAAATGAATTTGGCAGCGTTGTGTGACATGCAAGGACCAGGCCTCACAGAGGACAGAGTCAGGAGCCGTGTAGAGCCTTGCCTAGCTATGAATCTCGCCCAGACATGCCCCAGATACATCTTTCTCTGGAAGTTAGTCATCTTTATTACTAATGATCTGGAATCCCTTTAATCATTTTTTTCCGGTCTGCCTGCACACCTATGCATTCACGTACAACTATTTTTGTCTTATTTTGTGTCACTGAAGATCCATTCTGTGTTCTGTCTGCACTCTGCAGTAAACTTTTCCACACAGCTTACTCCGTATTCAATTCGAAAACGAAGCGAAAATCTGATCCAGTGATCGTATGCGTAGAGAACGCTGAGTGCAAGTAGATCTCTTTCACTGTGAAATCCCTCATTTTGCCCGAGTTTAGTCATTTTCAGGTGTGTCTTGATCACTTCACCATGTGGTATTTAGGCAGTAGTCACGGTAGGTTAAGGGTAGGCATTACACCTTCAGTTTAGCATGTAACGTGACAGCTAGGCCTAAGTAGTATCATGTAGGGTTGTTTATAAACCTTTTAGCACATGTGCTTGTCATGCAGCCCAAAAACTCATGAAGTTTTATTTATCAATTATATTGTATGTGATAAAGTATAATTATTTGTGATATTCCTAGTTAGGCCAGCAATTTTTTATTGAGCTGCGGATATACCACGTGAAACATTTAAAATTTTATACAGTATTTAGTAAAGTAAAGATGATGATGATGGTGGTGTTAACTTGTTTTCCTGCCACCATCAGGTCAGTGATACCTTGTTTGTTCCCTTTAAGCACAAGATGCCACAGCAGGGTGTATATCAGAGGTATTGGCATTTGGTTTTGGTACTGAGCATGCTGGGGGAATTCGTTCTGCCACCTAAGGCTTATGGCCTGGGAGTTAGAATGTTTGCGCCAGGTAGGGGAAGCCCAGAAGACTGTGGTTGGATTTCGTGCTTGATGAAAGATATTGTGTTCGTTTTAGCTGTGTTCGTTTTGGCACCTGAGTCATGACAGCCATTTTGGTTCCAGGCAGGTATCTCTGCTCCTGGTGGACTTTTGTACCCAAGCCCCTTCCCCCCGCATCATTGATAAAGATTGTCCCGATCAGATTTCCTAGCCAAACAGGAATGGAAAGTTGAAAGTTCCTAAGAAGTGGGTGATTGAGAAAGGGCGGTAGATGCTTAGATGGAAACACTGGAAATGGTGCATTCTTGCTAGATGCCTGAACAAGATGACATCCTTCTAAGGACATGATGACATGAGAAAATGTCATTTGACCTGTTTTTGTAAACACGCATCATAGTTTTGAGTTTGCTCTATTGTTCTGGAACGTTGCCCACCAGGCCTGTGCCAGCCACATCAGTAACCCCTTGTGCCTTTGCTCTCTGTCTCCTTCCCCCCTTCTTACCCTTGTCCTTGTGGGCAGCTCTGTACCTCCCACCTCCCCAGCCCATTAGATGCCCCCAACCACTACCAGGCTGTGTGCCGTGCTCTCTACGCCGAGACCAAGGAGCTTCGCACCTTTCTGGAGAAGATCAAGAGTGCCAAAGAGGTGAGGTTTCCCAGTCTGTAAGGGCACCGCAAGGATCTCTCCTGTTGTCTACTCGGAGATCTACCCAGGGATTGATACTCTGGGATCTTATCCTGCGCGGCGCATGGGAACCTGGAGCTTTTCCCCGGAAAACGAGGGCACTAGGCAGCATGCCAGTCGTCTTGGGGCTCACACACTCACACAAGAAAGATCTACGGGGGAAATGAAGCCCTGTCTCAGTTTGCAGTAACACATCAGACATAAGGAGAGATGTATGGCAACACAACGTGGGGTGTACCCCAGTGTCACACACACACACACACACACACACACACACACACACACACACACACACACACACACACACACACACACACAC
>JAACJT020000110.1:7719154-7732456 GCA_009936485.2 Gymnarchus niloticus | reverse complement strand
GTTTTTCCTTCTTGGTAGATTTCTGCTTTGCTGTTTGAAGATAAAAGTGTATTTTTTCCCTTCTTTTTTCCTTTTAAATGTCTCTTTTTTTTTTTTTTTTTTTTTTTTTTTTTTTTTGCGCTGCAGCAGGGCACCAAGTGTGTACTTCATGGTGTTCAGATGTTGGTTTCCTTCGTGGAGAAACGTGCTTTTTTTTTTTCTTTTTTATTTTCAACTGCATAAGATTTCCCGGGCACAGGTTTCGTGTATGTATTCTGTTCGTGATTTTCCAATTACCCACAATGCACCTGTGCAGCCCATCTGCTGGAACAGCAGGTCCCATGGAAAGGCTCCAATTCTCATCATAACTGGCGTTCTTGGCACGGGTTGAGATCTGAGGCTGACAGAGCTGGATTCATTTCTGAAATGGGGGGTGGTTCAATTCTGGATGTTTGGTCGGTGAAGCCTCTTCCCTGGGCCTGTAAACGGGCAGCTGTCTCTATGCTTTCTACAGTCGTAGGACTGATCAGTCGCGTCATAAAGTTTCTGTGTCACAAACTGTAAAGCTGTTATGTTTCGGTGAGTTATGAAAAAAGTCCGTTGCCCATTTCTGCAGAAATATTTTCAGTATTTTTTTTTTTAAATTTTTTTATTTAAGTTGCATTTTCCAGCTTGCAAATCAAGAAACACTTCTGGTTTGTTTGTACAAATTCATTGTGTAAACTATAGAACATGGATGTTCTTGCTTGCAGTGAGGCTCTTGGTTGTCACAGTCTGGACGGCGGTGAGGAACGTCATACGTTTGTAGGACGGTGGTTAAAGAGTGTAGCTTAACTGTGTAATTTCTCCAACGATCAGGTTGACAGTGACGTCAGCACCCAGCCGGTAGGTCCCGCTTGATCATATTCTCACCGGAGTACTAACAGTGTGGGGGGGGGCCCCCCCAGGCTACCTCCAGACCTAACACTGGGGGGTTCGACAGCTGCGTTGCCAATACGGGGTTAAAATGAGACCTGGGTTTGATTTAGCTAAGATCCCATTGTGAAGGTCGACCAAATACTGACCTGGAACAAAAATAGGAAACTGGCTGCACGCCTCACAATTCGATACTCAGTATTGGCAACTGCGTTGTGAAATGATGCACTGGGATCCATCAGACTAAGAATGACTTTCATCTTCAATGTATATATGTATATTATCTATTGGATGCGTGTTGTATGTTTGTTCCTGTTTGCATCTACAGTTGTGTGCTTTGAAATATTGCTCGGCCTGCTAGTGAAGATGAAATTAGCTCGTCATCAAATTCATCCCTGTGACGCAACCTTTAGGCATGAACTTCCTAAACTGGGACTACCTGTTCCATAGCTTTAAATGGGCATCTGTCCAAGGAGGCGGGGCTGTACCTGGGGTGATTTTTCAACGCCTTTACCGTAAAGTGGAGTGGGCCGCAAGGTCGGTCTGGACGTAACGGCGAGTGGTTTACCAATGCTGTCGCCGAAACTGGTTTCGGACCTGAGCAGACCATCTCTCGCGGAGCGGTCCCGCGGAGGTCCCTGCGGAAGCGAGATTGGCAAAAACCGCCAAGACATCCGGCAGCCACTGGGCGATTTGCTACAGGCCAAGCTCTACCCAGCATGTTCGGTAGATGGTGGTGATGACCAGGGCGGGTCAAGCCAGGTTTGTGGCGGTAATTGGGGGCCTGTGTGTTGCAGGAGGAGTTCTGCTACCCGGTGGAGTGCCTGGCCCTCACAGTGGAGGAGGTGATGCACATCCGGCAGGTGTTGGTGAAGGCGGAGCTGGAGAAGTTCCAGCAGTACCGGGATGTCTACAATGCCCTGAAGAAGGGGAAGGTAAGGGCAGGCCTCCCCTCTTCTGCAGTGCCGAGGCTGGCAAAGGATCCATCGCCTTTAGCTGTGACTCCTGCACACACAATCTGTTTGAAATCCAATTGTTGAATCAAACTTAAACTGTGTGTATTTCTGATATGGCAAACACGGCCCATGTTCGTGTCTCCCCGGAGGAATCTACCTTCCATACTGTGACTGCAAAATTCTACTGTTTCATATGAAAGTAACACGAGGGCACCTTCAATGTCCACCCCCCCCTCCCCTTAGCTTTGCTTCTGCTGCCGGACCAAGAGGTTCTCCTTCTTCACCTGGTCATACACCTGCCAGTTCTGCAAAAGGTAAACCGCATTCCTGAGGCACCAGCCACTCCTGGAGATCTTGCTACATTCCTCGAGTGCAGCAATCATCTCCTCAGACCTGAAACAAAAACGGTGATTTCCAATCTACACGAGTCCCAAACTGTGCCTTTCCCATCGGACGAGTGGGTTTAACCCTCAGTTAAAGTTACACAACAAAAGACACAGTGATTTAATTGTGTAGCATTTACCGCCACTTTTTGTTAGAAAGTTTTCACCAGTCATTTTTTTTTTTTTTTGACTTTTTTTTCTCCTCTCTCATAGACCTGTGTGCTCACAGTGCTGTAAAAAGGTACGCTCCTTCCCCACCGTTGCCACGGGGCTAATTTAACAGGATTGATTTTGTTGTCCTCAGGTTACCTTCAGTGGAAGGCCCTCTCTTACCTAAAATTAAGCCATCCTGGGGCCACAGCTGTTTAATTGGCCGAGGAAGGGGCGGGGCAGGGTTTCGGCGACCGCTTTACGTGTGCCAGGTTACCGTGAGTGTTCGCCAGTGAGAATTCTGACACTGCTGCTCATCTTGTCACAGATGAGGCTTCCATCGAAGCCGTACGCCACACTGCCCATCTACTCCCTGGGCCCCAGCACCCTGCCCCATGGACCCTCTTCGGCCCGCCCCGAGATGCCCTCCTCCAGCAACCAACGGCACGGTCTCCAACAAACCGTCTCCAGGTACCACAGTTTTACTCTCCGCTCTGTTTACCCTGGGGGGGGGGGGTGTCGCTGATCCTCTGCCGGTACTCCTACCGATTCTGTAACCCCCCTACCACAGGCTGACCATGCCCAAGGAGGTTACTCATGAGGAGGTGGTTCTTCCCGGGGAGCTGACAGAGGACTGGAGCACCATGGAAGTGTGTGTGGACTGTAAGAAGTTCATCTCGGAGATCATCTCCTCCAGCAAGCGCAGCCTGTCGCTGGCCACCCGGCGCGCCCGCTTAAAGCGCAAGACCAGGTCCTTCTACATGTCCTCGCCCAACAGCTCCGAGTACCGCCCGTCCGAACGGACCATCAAAGAGGTGTAGCCAGGCGACTTGTCCATCCGCCTCTCCGTCACAGCGCCCTGCCCACCCCGGTCCTGATTCTCTGTAAACGAAACGGGACAGGCGGTCAGGATCTGACTGGGTGTCGAGCTTCAGCCCGGTCAGGACGGCTCAGCCAGTGGCTCCCTGCCAACCTTCCTTCCTGTCCCCTCACGCCGTGGGTCGCGGGTGGGAATGGGGGACGTAGATCTTGGTGTCTGGTTGGATGTCAGTTGTTGGGTACCAGTTCTTCCAGACAAAAGGGCAGTGATGTTTGTCCTGTTGTCCTGTGGCTGCCATGTGTGATTCTCATTGTCCATCAGTCTCTCCCCACTCAACCTGACTGAAGGACCCCCAGCATGATAAGAACCCCCCAGCAACATCACCAGAGCTAATTTGGATTTATCTCCTTTGGATCCCAGAAGAATCCCCAAATAACTGACTGCTCTGCCTGGGTACTCATAACAAGATAAGTAAGCACAACTCTGGGGAAAAAAATTTAAAAATGCAAAAAAAAAAAAAAAAATTTTAAACATTTTTTTAAAACATAGCAGTCCACACTCCCACTTTATGGGAGAAAAGAGGTCTGTCAGGATAGTATCCTAAGCCAGCAATTAGGGCAGATTAAGGCGACAAGCCAAAAAAATGACAGAAATGGATGTTTGTCGGGATCATTTGTACCAGCCATAAGACTGTAAATGTTTTCCTGCGAGGTGATATTTTATATGGCAATGTCCTCAGTGTTTACACGTGTACACTGAGGTGAGTATTTAGCTTCTTGGGTGGGTTGTTTGTTTATTCAAAACACAGCCTTCAGTTTGTGTGGTGGAAACGCAACGGTAAGGCGATGAGCACGTTTATCAGTATCCAAGTTGCTGCCGACGTTTGTTTGTCGTCAAGGTTTCCAGCCAATTAATCACTTTTGGCATTCCAGAAATTATGTTCAACCTTTACATTCCTAAACTTGGGCATACCTTGATTTTTATTTTGGGCATTTAAGACTAAAATACATGTGGGTTTTCAGTTCTGGAGTCAAGAAGGTCCCTTCACAAGCAGTGGCATATTGGGTCATGTTATCCATTGTACAGTTGAATTAATTCATACCACTAAAATATTTAAGAACAATGTCCTTTCTGTTCATGGGTTCTGTTTAACTTTTGAACTTTTAGTATTTGCCTGCTTGCTGCATTTCCTTATTGCTACTCCTCCTGGATGTAAAATATTAAATGCCACATGACCAAGATGACTGTGACCCCAAACAGGCCAGCCGGGTGTGCTGTCTGGTCTCAGGAGGTCACGAGAGGTGGACTGTTTTCTGTACATGATGTATAGTCAACTTGTATTTACCAGTTGTTCTGATCTGCTGAGCTGTCCAAAGAGCTTAGTTTATTTGTACTTGAATTAATGATTTATTATTAATAAGAATGTTACAGACGTTGCTCTTACCATGTTTAAGTTGTATTGCTACAATTCTAACATTCAGTCCTCATAAAACTCTTATAGGAATCAGTTTTCTTTTTGCCTTGTTAGTGACTGTAAAAAAAAAAAAAAAAAGTCAAACAGTTGCCATTTGTCAACGATCCAGGCGTTTTTTTTAATGTCCTATTAAAAAACCTTAGTCGATTTTCAATATAGTCTGTACTCAGCCTGCCCCATCACCTTTTCTCATTCTTTAAAAGACTGAGTTTGCAAATTGTGGAATAAAGGGAGCATTTTCAGACTGTTGTGCGGTTTAGTTATTGAGAGTTTACCTTTTAGCATACAGCTACCGTCATTGTCCAGTTCATATAAAGCCTCTACACCCCCACCCCACTGCATTTCTCTGTTGTACATAATAAACATACTCAAAATTATTATCTGGAAGTACCAGTCAATGCAGGTGTTAAATGAGGCTTCAAAACCTGTGGTGGGTGGGAGTATGCCAAACTAACCAATCAATGCTGGTGTTAAATGAGGCTTCCAAATGTATGCTGGATGATAGCCAGCACTGATTGGTTAGTTCAGGACACTCCCAGCTCCCATGGGCTTTGAAGCCTCATTTGTTCTATCACTACTCAAAATATCCCTGTAGTTTGACTTTTTTTTGCAATTACATATTTTGAAATGAATTTGACCATTTATTTTGTTGTAGCAATCCATACACCCAATACATTTATGCTGACTGCTTACCAGTTCATATCACTCCAAAATTCAAAAAAACACATTGTGTTTAGCCAGCTCTTAATAAAAACTTCCCACACCCAAAATAAACCTGTGCATCTCATTGTGGGTTTTTGTGTTCTGCGGAAGGAGACTTGTTCTGACGTTTACATCATGGTGAAGCTGTAAGACTGAATCAGCACTGTGGGGTAATTAAACTGTCAGCCATTCCTCTCAATGTCATCACATGACAAACCAAAAATTTGAAAGTATTTATTTCCTGGAGAAATAGTCCAAAACTGGTTAGGCACAAAACTCCCACGTCTGCAATGTGGTCACACTGCTGCCTTCCTGGCAAATGCATGACCTTTGTGCCATTGCCCGCACTTGGGCTTTCGGATGTTTTCATGTTTCATACTCCCTGAATCCTGTAACTTATGTAAAAACTGTTTCTTCCCAGCTCCCTGAGTCAGTAATGGAGGCCCCCACAATGTAGTTACGCGTACATCAGTAGTATACTTTTAAAAAGATCCATACCAAGGAAAAATTCTAATTACTTTTTAAAAGTGTAGTTTAATTCTCAGTACCTGATCTCACATAACTGAAACTGACGACTGAGAAAGTTTGATTCAATTTTTGTTTTTCAAAATGTGTTTTCCCCTTTGCCACTGAAGCATTTCAAGCAAATCTCACAAAATCTGTCAAGACGGACGAGTTGTCACATCGATAAGAGGGTCCAGGCAGATGGTCACGTCTAGCCGAAGCAAAGCAACAGTTTCTGGCTGGACTGTTTTTGTACAAAATGGAAAGTAGTAACGATGGAGGCCTTTTCAAGATCACCCAAAGAGCAGTAAGTTATCAACAGCCACTGAATCAATTCAGTCAGAACTCCGGCTTTTCTTTAAAGACCCACACTCTCTGGTATGTTCAATATTTAATGTCCAATATAAATAAAGCTATTTTGGCCACATAAAAAATTTTTTAAAGACACATTCCCTTTGTTTACACACCTCTCAAACATGTAATAAAAACAGCATTTTTTATATGAAACATAGTAAAGATAATACCACAGTTAGTTACCCCTCTTTGACTGGATGATTTTGGGGTACAGCCCCCTCTCCGGTCCCTTTTTTGGCTTTGTCTATCAGAGATGGGAGGGGGGTCATAATATGGAGACAGATCCCAGGTTGAACCCCCACATTCCCCCTTATTTATTTGACAGCTACAGAACAAGGAAGTCTGGGTCAGCCCTGGATTGAACTGGTCAGGTGTCCACGTTCCGGAAGAGATGCCATTACCACACAGATACTGTTTGGGCAGAGTCTCTGTCACTCCTCGTCATCACCGGGTTCCTCACATTCCTCAACCATCAGGTTATTCATGTCTCCGATGATGACGTACTCCAAGGTAGAGCTGTGAAGCTGGAAGCTCGTGGGCGGTGATGTGGTCTGCGCTGCTCCCTTCTGGCTGCACTCAGAACCAGCACTTGCTGCTGGCTCAGCTAAAGGGAGGAGAAATATGCCAAGATAATGGATATTTAGGAAGGCCAATGCTACTGTAGCACCAATTATTTTTAAAATAGGAACTACATTTATGTATAACTAAAGTGTTATCCATGTCTCAGTTAAGGAAACACACTTGCCATACTATTCAATTTTATTTATATAGCACCTTTAACAAGCAGCGTTGTCACAAACCACGCTGCAAAGTCCTGGGCCCAAGGTCCCTAGAGAGTAAGCCAGAGGCGACAGAGACAAGGAAAAACTCCCTCAGGAGGAAGAAACCTTGGGAGGAACCAGACGTAACAGTAATAGTTCTTGCTTAAGATCTTGCTCTGAATGATACATGAGGCAATCTAAGTTGGCTAACTTATAAAAGACTAATTCAATAGGAATTAGGGCAGGTCACTGGCTGTGATCAGAGAACTACTCTAGAAACTCCACTCACAATTAAATTAAAATCAATGCTGCAACCATCACCAAAACCCGTGGTATTTGAAATGACGAGCCATATTGTTAAGTGTGCAGTGAAAGCTACCATTTCATCACATAAGCCGTCAGAGCTAACTTTTGTATTCATCCATTTCCTGAACTCCTTATCCGGTATGGGATGGTGGGGAGTCGGTAGCCAATTCTGGGAAACACAGAATGCAAGGCAGAGGACACCCAGGATGTGATGCCAGTCCACCACATTCCACTCAGTCACACACTATGGGCAACAGAGAAACTGGTTCAGGGACACTGCATGTTTCTGGAAAGTGCGAGGACCCCAAAGTACCCAAAGGTGTGAGGCTTTTTTCAATTCTCTCAAATTTCTCCCAAGATTGTCAACTTCAAATCACTATTATGATGGTTTATTTATAGGAAATGTTACAGGTAGACTGAGCAAGTCCTAATGTAAATGAGAAAGCCCGCAGAACCTTCCAGAACAACTGCTAACAACTCTTCAGAATCCAGAGGTGTTGCCAGTTTTTCTGTAACGTTAAGTACTCCGTCACAGCACGTCACGACGGCCGTTCTCACCAGGGTGAACTTGCTCGGTGCCCCGAGGTAGCTGGCCCTGCTGGTCGCTGTTTATGTACTGGTTATTGTGGCTGCCGATGATGCAGTGGGTCAAGGTGGAATTATGGATGTTCACGATGTATGTGGGAGCCATGCTGCGTGTGTCTGCAAAGACCCAGTAGGACGAGAGGGAGACACCCCACGTTAGATTTACGCCGTGTTTAAAATGCTTCCTGATGGAAACCAAGTGGAAGTCATGCCTACCATCTGGGACAGTTATCAGCATATTACCACTGACTTGCCACACTGACCATGTTTTTTCCACTTCTAATTTTTGAAATCATTATACTAGAACTACATAAAAAATTCAGTCTAATTGCCGTTTAATTTGAAGTTTTTAAACAAAAACCCCGCAAAGCAATACACTGCTTGAAACTCATGATTCACACCATTAAACTGTACTGCACTCTGAGCACGATGCAGAGGACAGGAAGAAACGGAAACATATGATCTGCTCTGGCGACCCCTAGTGGGAGCATCCGAAAGAGGAAGAAACTGTACTTCGCTTCTTATGTTCTTTCACGTCTTGAAACCTTGACACTAAAACTGTATTTATGATGGCAATGAAGAAACCACGGAATTTCATATCATTTACCTGGAGATACCCTCTCCTGCTGGATGTAGGTCTTGTCCACAGCACAGCACCTTGCTGCAGTAAAGGGAGAGAAGAGTTTATGTCAAGGATGATGTGACAATAGATAGGGAGAGACGACCAAACCAGCAGTGCAGAGAATGGATATCACTGAGGCTTTAATGGAATGTTAGGGGGCACAGATAGCATATTAAGAAATAAATGGAATACAGACAGGTAGCATCTCCATGTCCCAAGAGAGGTTATACTACAGAAATGCATTGGACAGTATTTAATCTGAGTTATCTGAGAAAAGTATTCAGCTGAAAACATCAGCAACACTGCAAGTTGGAAATGTCACTCCGGACAATATTATTCACAAAAACACTATAGAGTCATTTAACAGATATTGGGTCTTTAAATATATGTACATTTTGCTGTTTCCCTCACAGGTGAAAAAGGACTCACCCTGGAAGCCTGTCACTCGTTCATACAACTTAGGTTCCAGAGATTCCAAAACCTGGAAGAACTGCTGACAGGCTGTCTGTCCCTTCCAGATGAGGGTCTTCAGAAGCTGAGCTGCCTTCATCAGGTCCGTGGACTGGGACCGAATGACCTGTCCCTCGTAATCAGTGACGATCTTCTTGCAGGACAAGGACTGGAATACGTTGTCCACCAGACTGGGCGGCATGGATTTGCTCAACGTGAACTGGTGAAGCCGCAAATTTTTCTCTGAATGGGGATAAAGAAAGAGTGGAACAAGAACAAATCCATTTATATCCATTCTCTGTAGAGGAAAAGCACATTATAAGATAAAATGGTAAATATAGCCACCCTTAGCAAGGTGCAAACCTCACAAACCAGCAGGGATCTCTCAGCAGATCAAAAACAACATTCATACAGAAGCACCGGGTCCTCACAGGAACTGATGAACCATCCTGATTGGGCTGCTGAAATCCTATTGGCTAATGGGCAGCCTGCTGAAATCCTATTGGCTAATGGGTGGCCATGTTTTTCCAAACATATTGCCTTAGGCCAAGAGAAAAACCACTAATGTAACATTTCAAATGCATCAGTCAATCGGTTACAGTGTTACATATTCTTCCGTTTTCTAGGGGCCCCAATGGACATTACAGTGCTGATTTAACTATGCTACCCAAAATGCCGTTCTATATTTGGCCCTTAAATTTGCTGAAGGCCAAAGACAAACATTCACAGCTCACAATTCACATAATACGTGCTCTGTGAATGAACAATTTAAGGACGACAGTGGCCATGAACATCTCAAAATAAACATTACTTTATAATCATTGTGGATTATTAATGATTCTTTCAAGATCAAATTTGTGCGGATATGGCAAAGAATTTAGAACTCATTTGCAAAACAAGTTCTGCAAATTACATTTCGCAATTTATACAAGTTGCAGATAACAAAAAAACACTGTGGGTGGAGTTTAACGGTCTATTTGACTTTTGTTTGGTAACAGGCCTGTGAACACGCACCCCATGCCTAATCCCGCAGCCTTAGCGAAGTGTTACTACCAACTCATAAGGTGACGTTTCTACTTTAACTTTGTGTTGCATTTTCTTTAATTTGTTGTTTTCTTGATTCTTTTCTGTATTCCCGTAGTATTTTGTCATTTGTAATGTGTTCTGCTTTGCATGACACTGAATTTTTCAAAATTCCACTGGAGGTATTGTAAATTGCAAGTAATTGTTTGTGGTTGTTTTTCAGGTGGCACACTAAGCATTACTATTATTAAATAGCTAACTCAGGGAATAGTTTGACTGCCAGGTAATGACATCAAACAAACACCACAACAGTTGCCCATTCGTAGGCTATATCAGATCCATCTGGACAAACTCAGAGATGCTAGCTAGTCCCAGTCATATACTTAATACACCAAATGTTTCCAAGGGTTGCTACTTGCTGCTAATGTTATACTCGCTTTCAGTGTAAGCTAGCCACCCAGCAAACATCTGAGGCGTAATTCATTCCCTTCTTAATAAAATTTAAGCCAAGCTTTCTTGCCAACTTAATTTTCTCTAAATCTGTTTAAAACGTTAAGACAACGACAGTATCATCTATTAATCTGTGAATGTAACTGCTGTGATCCTACACTAACATATGCTGCAGATTTATTCCATTGTGTGTTGATTTAATTTATGTCTGGTTGCCTCATCGTGTTGTCACTTAACATTATAAACTGTGGCAAACCTTTCCACTGGCGTTGGCCATATGGCAATAAAGATTCTAATTCTAAGCTAGCTGGCCACTTGAAAAACAGCTACAGTTTAATGTCAATCATCTGAACCACACCCCAAAAAATATGGCCTCTATGCTGAAGTGTAACTCCTGCTGCTTGTTTTTTCCCCAAATCATCTTGGTTATTATTACATTGACTGGATGCTTTTTGTTCATCACACCAATTCTCTGTAAACTCTAGACCAGAGGTTCTTCAACCTTTTAATCCAAGGACCCAAATAACAAACATGGTACTATGCTGGGACCCAAAAGGAGGATTACCACAATGACAGCCAGGCCACACAGGATCACAAACACATTCGCCACTCAATTTGGGTCACGACCCAAAGTTCAAGAAACACTGCTCTAGTCAACGCAGTGTATAAAATCCCACGCAGGTGACCGTTTCTGAGATACTGGAACAACTTACACATCTGGCACAAACAATTACAACGCATCAGGCGTTTTAGCCATTCTAATATTTACTTGAATACTAGTTGAACATCTCAACACTGTCTCCATGTGTCATGTAGCAAATGAATACCATACGATTGGCCGTTTGTGTTAACAAGCCGATGAACCTTATAAATTATGCAGTGAATTCACCTTAGACCAAAACTTTAAAAGCAGATCCACAGTGGCATCCTTAGACTGACTGAGCCCCATTTCTTACCTGGGTGATGGGGGAATACTGTACCTTTCCACTGAATTTGGTGGACATTTCTACACCTTAAAGGCTTATACAGTCTTTGCAGGCCATTTCGCTTTATGGCAGAATCAGAATAATAAGAGAAATCTTTAAATAAGTATTCAGGTATTTTTTTATAATGCCTTTCAAAACAAGGCCCTTTAGAGGAGTGTGTGGTAGTTATTGATTCTATAGATAGGCTCCCATTATAATAAAAGAGTCATAAACACGTACTTTCTGCGAAAACTAATACCCCATTTACAGCTGTAGGTTAACGATCGAAGTAATAATTTTAAATAATCTACAACAATCACATATGAACTACAACATAACTGATGGGTCCAACAAATGAATGGTTACCTTTCGGCGAACTATACTCGGTCTTTGGCGAAATATTTTAAAAAAGTATTCATAACCCGTCAATGTTATTCCGGAGATTCATTCACTGCCATCCAGTTTCGATTTACGGAAACAGAAGATACAAAGTAACAGCCTGCCAGGCAGCAGCAGCCCAAGAGGAGATGGAGGCGTGTGGCACTCACCATCCGGCAAAAAGCCACCGTCGGCTCGTAACGTTTCAGAATCCATGTACCTATATCATAAACCGTAAACCGTAAACCGTAAAGCAGAAAGCGCGGCTTTGCTTGGTATATACTTACTTTAAAGCGGATATTCCACACGCCCATTTTTTTTCATGTACAACGCATGCGCAGATGGATTAAATTTACTAGGAATTTCCCAGGCGTAGAACTTCAAGTAATGAATAATTTAGGTTTTCTGCATATTTCGCAAGTTGTGTATTACATAAACCGGTATATATATCTGGAATAGTCACATACGATCGATACCAAATCAATACCAGGTCAAACGCGTCTGTACAAATCGAAAGTCACATAAAGAGCCCAAGAACCGCACGACGTGGCCTAATACTGAGACATGTTACTGTGAAACTGATTCAGCCATTAAACTAATCTGGAAATGCAACATTTCGATAATTAATTATGGAAGAATTAAAGACGACTGGAACAAGGGTACGCAGCTCCTAGGTGGGCTCGGGGTTCTCCCAGTTTCTTCAGGCAGTCCAAATAAATCACATAATCAATGATTTGATGTTTAAGAAGATAGCGATTACGTCTGATTAGGTTCCTTCCCAAAATATCACTGATACAAAAACGTCTCGTTGGCGAAAATTATGTTAAAAACGTCTACATACAACTAATATTAACAATGTTGCATATGGAAGTATACAGTTTACATTGCGATATGGCGCAGCTGTGATTAATTAGAATGGTATTACCTAGCCACTGTATTTAATTTTGCAAAACTGCCTTATGATACAGCCATTACCATTAATACATAAAACATCGGGTAAAGAAATATACAAATAAATCTACTTTTTATTATATTTCACTCGAATTATACTAGTATAGGCCATGACAGTGCTAAATCCTAGTGCTATAGCGGCGAACTGTTTACAGAATATGAATCCCTAGGTTTACTGATCCCTAGGCTCTTTTACAGAATACAAATTCATAGGTTTACTGATCCTAGGCTTGTTTACATTACACAAATCCCTAGGTTTACTGATCCCTAGGCTCTTTTACAGAATACAAATTCCTAGGTTTACTGATCCTAGGCTCATTTACAGAACACAAATTCCTAGGTTTACTGATCCCTAGGCTCGTTTACAGAATACAAATCCCTAGGTTTACTGATCCCTAGGCTTGCTTACAGAATACAAATCCCTAGGTTTACTGATCCCTAGGCTCTTTTACAGAATACAAATCCCTAGGTTTACTGATCCCTAGGCTCGTTTACAGAATACAAATCCCTAGGTTTACTGATCCCTAGGCTCGTTTACAGAACACAAATCCCTAGGTTTACTGATCCCTAGGCT
>JAACJT020000110.1:7700305-7719054 GCA_009936485.2 Gymnarchus niloticus | reverse complement strand
TATCCGCCCCAGCCCACTACCTCGACGGACCATCCCGGTACAGAATGCCAGCTTCCCATGTGCGGGCCCGGGGGTCTCACCTGTGCTCACCCGCTTCCTCCCAGGGGGGGACCGGGACAGGGGGGGTGTCATCATTAGAAAAACTACCAGTTGTTTACATAAATGAGTAAATTACCACAGCTTTCTCAGATATGGTCATGGGAGAGTCGAGGTGGGTCTTTAAGCTTGGAGTAGCTGAAGACTACTTATGTTTAAGCTGATTTTGCCCATTAGCATGACCCTGCCAGAGCTGATAGGAAGTGGGGGTCCATTCCCCAGTACCTGTCGTTCTGCGAAGTGGTATTGGCACAGCTTCTTCCACAGCAGGCGGTCCTCCGTGAGGTCTTTGAGGTCCAGAGACACCTGGCCGAGGCTGACCAGGTCCCGCCCGTCAGACAGCTTCTGCATGATGTTGAGCTGCAGACTCACCGGCAGGTCGGTCAAAGTCATACCTTTGGATGCTGGCTGGATGAACCAAAAATAATCATCTCGTGATTTGCCCTTTACCCATAATTCCCCATCCAGTCCTACCCAACTACTGGCCACAATCCTTACTCACCCTATTGATCTGGATGTTGTCCAACTGCTGCTGCCAGAGCAGGATGTTCTCCATGCGGTGGACCCAAATATTGATGTTGCCCACTAGCACAGACTTGCCCATGTCCTGCACCAGGCTGCAAAGGGACACGTAAAGCGTCTGTAGGAGCTCTCGGATTGGCCGCACGTTCTGCTGGTCCTCCAGCACTGCCAGGACAGGGAAATGATGTTAAAGGTCAGGTATTCATGTTGGATGGCACTAGCCAGTCGACCCAAGTTTAACTGCATTTATGCATATATAAAATCTGCATTTTATGCAGACACTTGAATGCATGGTTCCATGCAGTTGAAATGTTGCATTAATACATTGTTCGTGCATTTACTGTTTGCTTTCTGCAAAACATGAGGTATAGTTAAAAAAAGTGCATGTTGGCAGTACCACAATTCACTAGCCACTGGAACGGGGCCCTTGAAGCAACTCCTCAAACGACCTGGCTCTGCTTAACTTAAAAACTTTTACAGGAGTGCCATTTGCTTCAAAATATCCTCTGTTCTTCCTGTTAAGAGCCATCATGAAAACCCCCGGGGTGAAAGTGGCCGAGGACAATTAGATTACCTCGCCAAGCAATTGGTTTCGTTTAGAAATCACCTCTAGCCTTTGCTGTGGAATATTTTAAACCTGCCTCCTATACACATACTTCAGCCAATTTAACAGAAGGGAATATCTGGTAAAGTTCTGTTTGTGGTTTGCTACCCTGCACCAAACATTTGTTCAAGCCAGACATGCTACACCCACACTGCTTTAAAGGGAACGCGAACCTTTTTGCACCACTTTTTCCAGAATGTTCATGTAGTTCTTCTGTGCTACACCACTCAGGGACGGCAGCTGGGACTTGGCAATGAGCTCCAGGAGCTTGAGAGAGAGTCATAAACATACAGCAGTCAACCACAAGGACCCTCCCCACATGTCATGTTGGGATTCTCTGCACAGAGATTGTTTTGAAATAAAAGCTCGAGGAAAATAAATCTGGTGGTGTCTGGAAAGGGTCAGGCACAGAGGTGTTTTTCTTAAGCCTGGCCTCCCAGTGACTAATGGCCAAAGACCGAATGCTCTTTTGTCCTATGCCGTGCTGCTCGCCCAGATTAAGGGCTACGTGTTTCTTTTAAGTTCTTTAGACTGAGAAAGAACAGCCTATGGTTGGACAAGCCCAAATACAGAGAGACAAGATTAGACAAACATAGAATTGATCCTTTGGCGAGAAGAGGTTTTCAAAAATCCACCGCTTTAAATCCCTGAAATTGCCTCTACTTGGGCTCAAAGCCATTTTAAAACTTTCATTCTATCCATCCATCAGAGCCTGGAGCCTATTTTAAAATGTTAAATTAAAATAGGGACAAGATAAAGTCCCGGTAAAGAGTGTCTTTGTAAAGGTTATCTTCCCATGTTCCTTTTACAACTCAAAAGCCCCAGTGGAGAGGAGGTCCACGGCAGCCACCTCATTCTCCTAGTGGACCACAGCTCTGCTGTGGCATCCATGGCATCAGACTGTCCCCCCCACTGACATCATGGAGAAACACTGTTCACACCTCTTCTTGCTCAAACTAAGCATGTGACCCCTGTCAGCACCCTGGCAAAAACAACCCCCCCCCCCCCCCAAACTCCAAAAGTCCCATCAAACACCTCCATTTATCTCCAAGCAGAACAGGACATCACGTCTCTGCTTTCAGCCTCCACTTAGTCATGGAAGTTTGACCTGGCTCGTCCTCTTGATTTTCCATTGTTAGGGGGTGGCTACATGACACCCACCCCCATCCCCACTGCTGGTGGGCAACTATGGGCCAGGCATCTGTAGACATTCATTAAAATGGCATGCAAATTCTTCTGACTGTCATCAGCCAGTCTGCTAAACTGCACAGACCACTTCCTGGTTATGGAAAGATCCCTTGGTAAATCAGTCACTAGCTCTCCAGTTCCCACATGGATGATTACAAAAAGTCAAGTTCTGAGGGGCATCAGTTCCATCAAAACAGCTATCAACCAGCCATGAAAGCAAGAGCACCTGTCACCTCAGACATTTCAGTGACATGAGAGCCCAACAGCCAGAAATCCACTACCGAAACGCTAGAACAGTTCGTGGGGGGGCATCCGGGCAGCTCGTGACTGGAAACAAAGTCATAACGACAAGAGGCCAAAGGATCAGTTGTTCAGCAGTGACTGGGTCATTTGACTGCTGGGTCCAGTTTCATGGTTACACTGATCTCCATTAACTAGTGGGAAGCCAGGACACCACCTGACCGTGGACTTCAACAACAAGGGCATGTTTATCCTCAGCAAGACAGTTTAAGACCCACACAAACAAAAATACACAACTCACCCTATTTACATAACCGTCATCACCCCGGTGTGCACTATAATTACCGGACCTTCAATAAAAAGACGAGCCAATTGGGAGGTTCTCGGCATAATCTGGTCCTGGGGGGAGGGGTTTAAGTTCCCTGTATCTAAAGGGACAGTGGAAAGAAAAAAAAAAAAAAAACCCCACTGTTCCTTTAACCGAAAGGAGAGAAGGAACATGGTCAGCAGGCCCTCCCATCTGGGTTGACGTGATAAGGGAGGCTGCTGCAGGCATACGCCGCCGGCCGCTGACAGTGACAGTCAGCCCGTCACATCTGCCATTTCATGGGACGGAAGGGAGGTGCTCCGAAGGAACTCACCCTCACGACATAGTTGAACCGTCTGGAGTCCTTGATGGCGCTGGAGAAGTCCAAGCGATTGAAGGCCTCCCCCAGAGTGCAGTAGCCATGGCGCTGGGGAACAAGGAGACAGCTGACTCTCTGCCTGACCTCAGGATGTCATGTGTATGCATTTCTCACTGGACAAACAGCCCAGACTTTACCTCTTTGGTACTTCCTTTGTGAACATAGATCCATTTATCTCTGTGGAAATCTTAAAAAAAAAAAAAAAAAAGTAGTATTTATAAATAAATGAGCCATTTTGTATTCCTTATTCAAGACGAACACCAGTTCTGAAAAGGGCGAACTTACAAGGAACCTTTGTGTTGTTGTTCAGAAGGTCTTTCTTGCGCTTCTTTGTAGCCACATCATAGCTCATGGCCAGAAACATGTTCTCCTTGTACAGCTCCTCATCTTTACAGCAGCTGAAAAAGATCCGTCATGTTTCTGTCAGCGAAAACTAAAGACTACCCCCTCGAACACGGAGTACAGCCGCCGATACGTGGCTATTTGGAGCATCAGAGAGCTGCAGCCACGCCTGCCCTGCTCAACATGATATCTAATCCAGATACAATCGCTTTGTTTTGGGAGCCGTACAATACCTAACAGATGTCCATTAATCACATCGCCGAGGTCTATTTTTACAGCAGAATGGTTATGGCTGGCTAAACTTTACAAAGTTTCATCACATCCCCGACTGACTTCACTCAAGATGGAAACATTTGTATTTCCTTTTGTACTTTAATGACTTTATTCTTAGAAAAGACACTTAAATACCCCAAACTCGCACAGCTTTTTTGATCCTGAACCAGGGGGTACGGGACTGGATTAAAAAAAAAGTGGAATAAAACGAACGTGACCTCGGGCAGAAAGGTAGACTTCCATGAAGCGTAACACGAATTACACACTTCACTCTGGGATGTGTGCAATCTAGAAGTTACGTAACGTTGCAAGACGATGCATAAACACTGCAGACTCACGCCTGTAAACATGTAGTATATACCCAAACCGGATCGATCTTAATGTGCAACAGTAAAAGAATACCAAAACAGACCAGACAAAAACAAAAACAGCCCACTAACCCCTTGAGTTCGGTGACGTTATTGTTTTTCTCCTCCGAATACCTCTTCCATCCTCCTTCAGTCTTCACCCAGCTCTGCCCTGGCGACCTCCAGTCCTGTCCGAGAAACGGCATCTTCGAAACGGCACAAAGAAGCAAAACTGGAATCACTCACAAAAGCGCCGCTTTTCCTGATCAGAAACTATAGACTTGTGACTGCCTGAGGGCGCAGCTCGGCTTATATCGGAGAGCGAAGTTACCGGAAACGCAGCCGCTCCGCCCCTTTTGGAAACGCCCCTCCAACACGTGGCTTTGTTTACCATCTCGCTCGGTGTTGCAAAACTTCCCTGGAAATACCATCTACGCATTTAACTGCTCCTTAACCCCGACGCGTCGGCCCGTTTTCATTCCCTGGGAAGATGATATGCTGTGGAAATGTTATTTGGTACTATATAATCGGTATCTCTGTATTTGTTCAAACGCGGTAACTTGGGGCCGTTTTTACATTCTATTCGAACGTGTCCAATGGGCGAAGCGTCTTTGTTTATTCTAAATCTAAGGTACCTATGCACAAAGCAATCAGTCATTCTGTACACTTGCCGTATGTGATATAAGATACACTTTAGATGAGGCGTTTGTTCCTCTAGTCAAAGTTCGTAAGAAATTAACTGGCATGGTTTCGGGCCAAAGTCTCATCAGGCGCTGGCAAGTGCCAACGAACCGCTGCCATCTGCCTTCACAGCCCTTTAATGACAGCCAGAGGCTCCGAGATCGCGGGCGGCTGAGGAGACAGCAGGGAAGGAGGCACACGGTGTGTCTTGACAACAAATAAACAGGCAGATGAATAAAAGGGTGGAGAATGGCGTAAAACGGATAGAGCTCATTATAAAGCAATTCAGCAGAAGTTACCCACAATAGTTGGGTATTAATTTTTAACCTCAAACAGATACAATTGTTACTTTTGTATCCATGGCATCTAATTTTATCTCCATACATTGATAAATGAAAAGCAGCCACGCTTCCAAACAGTGGAGCAAGCACAAACGTCTCTGATTAAAGCATGTTTATATGAATGCTTCTCTGTTAAAACTAAAGTTAGCCATTAGCTACACTTCTACTTAGCAGCACCCTGGGAACCTAAATGCGTGCAGGGAATCAAATATCTGCTTTCCTTTTACTGGCCAGCATTGCTCCTCCACAGGTGTTACCAAACATCTCGTGCCTGGCTTCAAAATCTTAATGAGCAGTACATGATGCAGACCAGACAGTTTGAACACCTGGAAGGATGTTGTGTACCATAGCTGTTACACAACTGGAAATATAACCTGCAGGCCCACTGCAGGGACACCTTTTCAGTAGGCTATGCCCACAACCTGAAGTATGTCCAGCAGACTATCCAGCCATATACATTCTAAATGGTAAACGGTGTTCCTTCCTTTGTGTCTTTTAAACATTGAATACTTTGATAGCCCTTAGATGTCTTTTTTCCAATGCATCCTGCATAATTTTCAGTACACAAATCATAAAGGGATATTTCCCCCGAAGCAACTGAACGTTTCGACTCATTGACCGCAACGCCGTCCTGCATGAATGTATCTCAGGGTCTGGTGTTCCTGGCAGCAGTGATGGTGCAACTCCTCAGAGACAGCTGAGAGGCCCAGAGCAAGAATGGATGGGTCAAAACTGTGGTAATGTCCCATGATATCTCACCCGGACCAGATATTGAGTAATCGGAGCCCCGCAGCAGGTGACTCTGCCAGGATAGATAACCAACACAGCATCGTATGTGGCATCAAAAGGTCAAAGGTTATGCAGTGTCAGCAATCGAGAAATAAACAAAAAACAAGCAACACTGACAGTAAGGTTTTGTTTTAGCATTTAAAGTGAGATATAAAGGAGTTTATTTCCTTGTTTAAAATGTTGGCATCAACCACACATGAAGTGGGTTGATTTCTGGAATTCTTTTCGTAAAACTCCTGCACTTATGATTGTTTTACTTCAGCTCTGAAAATTCACTGTCCGTGACCTACTAGATTATTAAACTGCGTGGTATCATGTTTCATCTGAATGTTTGACATCGAAGTTTGTGATGTTGATGTTGGCAAGCAATCAGGTATGAGCAGTTTGGTTTTTGTGGTCTAGTCAGAGTTCAGACACAACATGATGTACTAAGCGTCCTTTAGCCTGGATGGTAAAACTACGAAACGTAATTACTATGGCAGAGTATTCTAAGGTGTTTCTGAGAAAATTTCCTGCCTAAGGTTTATTTCTGAAGTGCTAGGAAGCAGTAGGTGAATGCGTGGGAATTTGGTGAGGTAATAAGTCCGTCAGCAGTAAATTCGGGATTTGGGTACAGTTGGAAGTAAACATAATCGTTGAGAAATCTGCAGTACGGGGAAAAAACACAAGTGTAGTGTTTTGTAACGATGAATTGTGATATTCTCTTCAAAACAGCAGCTCCACCAGTGAAATGCATTCTGTTTAAGGGCGTGTGACATTCGCCATGCCTCTCCGGCTTGTCTATTAGTATATTTAACAAGGCAGCACACAATGTCTGTTATGTGGGGCTTTTCCAGAGAAGCGGAATGGCATCCGTGAAAATGGAAAAGCTACGAAAAACGTCACGTCACACAGGGCACTTGGGTATAATCTGTGGGTTGATGCCCGGCTGTTTTCTGTGTTTTCTCTGTGTCCACAGCTGGCAGAGGCCGTCTCCGTCGTCGCCACCTGTCGCCGTACTTCTTTGAAAATTTCATCATCTGGCCCAACCGAGTAGCGGCACTTCGGCGAGTGCCAGTGTGAGCACATGAGAGCCGTGGTGTAATGTTCGCCTTGTTTGTTTCCCAAAATAACGCCATAACACCTATAGTTTCTGACCTCTTCGCCCCCGCCTTCCATTCGCTGGTTTACGATGAAAACAACTTTCGGCACCATCACGTATGGGACCCACGTTCAGTTCAACGCCACACGCACATACACATATATATATACTAGAATGTCCTGATCCCTGGAAAACGCTAAATATATTTAGAATCAGAATTTGATTTATTGGTCAAGTATGCACGCAAACGAGGAATTTGAGGCTGGTTTTACAAAAACGACATACACGCATCTGTTAATCACACACCTGAGATAAAAGGCAAAGGAAAATGCCGAGCAGAACGCTGTCTTCTAACAGCAGCGTACTTGTTTTATGGTTGTAGTTAATTTAATCTCTCTTCTTGAATTGTACACAATTTCTACTTTGCTTATTTGATTCTGAACCCCGTTCCGCGCTCTTATTGCATGGCTATTAAATCTCACAGCCGCATCCTTGTTGGCAAAACTTATGACAAAGTTTTATCACGCAGCACTATTTCTCGGGGGATGAGGGTGGTGGAATTTACCAGACACTTGTAACGGCAGTCCTAGTGTCAGTGTTTCCTTTGACAAATCACGTAGTACAAAATCAGAGCCTTTAACGTGAATCACGTATAAAACTGAAACTTCATCCGAGCATCCGGAGCTCGCGCTGAGTGTTGTCTGTCTGTCTGTCTAGAAATTCAGACAGACAGACAGACAGACAGACACAAACTAACTGAACATTAAATTAGCCAAAAGGTTGTCTCAATGGTACTTAAAAATCGGGTGATGACCGGTAAATCGTTAGATAACGAGTCATCATCCTACATTATCCCACAGCGACTTAACAGCACATTTGACATGTATTAGATTTTTATGAACTTTCTAAGCCTAGTTAAATATTTCGTAGTACAATTATTTTGCTTATCATTGGGAAAAAAGACAAAGCAGCAGAGACATTTTTGTGCAACTTGCTGGTTGACAGAAAACATCCATCCATCCATCCATCCATCCATCCATCCATCCATCCACTTAGTACAGGGTCAGGAAAGGGTACTTTGAGAAAACAGCTCCTAAAAATGACGTTTGATACACTCAAATACATCAACCCGAAAGAAAACGGTGATGGGAATTTTAGTTTCAATATATGCCGCTTCATTGTCACTGTTAAGTGATTTTATTTTTCCAAATTCCTGAATTACTAAATCCAAATTCTTCCCTTTATTATCGAATTTTGGATAAAACAAGAAGGAACACCGACGACTGAAAGAAGCATGTATGGTGTGGCTTATATGGGTCGTTTTGCTCTAGTGTTTAGCTGACATTTTCAACGGTAATACACAAAACGAGCATGACTGATTTTCTGACAAAAGAGAAAGCTGATGAACTTCAAACCTCCCACCAGCACTTTACTGACCACAAACTGTCAAATGATCGATACTGTTTTGTTTAATACGCGGTCTTATCGAAATATTACAACGTTTACTGAGTAATTGGAAGGATTAGTTGTATTCACTACCCGTTCAGCGCTCTATAATTGTAATTCAGAGTCAGTCTATGACAACACGAACGGATGCGCTGTATTCTGTTTATATACACAGGCCTAGGCAATAACAGCCGTCCCAGGAATAAGCCGACGTAAAATTTAGAGACACTCCGAAAGCCCGACACTGCATCGTCAGTAGAAAATCCACACGCACGTAAGTGGGTTCCTGTTCAGGCACGTCGGACGTCTCAACACTTTTATTCCCACACAATCCACGCAGTCTGTCCCGCCTGCAGGTCTGACGCGGAATTCCACGCACTAAAATATGTAAAAATAAAACGAAAAGCCTCGTTTACTTCTCAGCCCTACACCGAAAAAAAAAGTTAGGAAAAATACTTATTTTTAGTCACTACAGGGTCTGTCTTTAGGCAGCACCGTGGCATTTTCGCTCACACCTCCAGCTAAATTCTCTGCGGATCTTCCTATAAGGAAGCCATGCAGCCCGTGAGGGGCCCACTGGCCGCTAGGGGGCCCACAGAACATCCATGCACAGTTCAGAAAATTCGAGGAGGAAGCATGGCGCCCCCAGTTAGATGTCTGCTTAGGGCTCCTGAAAGACACTGGTTCTGTGTTTGGAGTTTACGTATCGCTTGGCTCGTGCCTGTCGGGGGCTTCAGGCATTATCCAGTCATCCAGTAAAACACTATTTCTAGAACGTAAGTGAAGAAATTTCCACAAGGAAACATCAATCTTCTGTTTACTTAAATTTGTTTTTTACCCTTGCAGGTATTAATCTGCAACATTGAATAGCTTATATGTGTAAGAAAGCACATTTTTTCAGTAGATAATTTGAAAGTTATCTACTGAAAAAAATGTTGACAACAGAATTATCTATCCATCCATCCATCCATCCATCCATCCATTGCGAGCAGAGAGACAGTTGTTGCATATTGTGCAAATATCTTGCTAATTTTCTAGTATATTGTTATCAATCTTGGGTCATAAATAGTTTTACTAAAAAGTGCATACAGCCCTGACATACTGTATAACTGGCTGCAAAAATTGGAAAATGTTTTCTCCACTGCAATGAAATTCCAGGTTGCAACCTGCTTTTTTATTATGCACTGTATAAACTAAACAAATTTTAGGAGCTGACATAGTTATAAAACAGAAGACACACTATGAAAACACTCATGTAAATAAACATATCAAATATGTAAAAAATTATTTTGGGTGGCAAGTGGATCAGAATCAGAAATGCATCAAGGATCACAGTGAGAGGAATCACAAACACAAGAAAATATCTATTCCCATGGGGATGGTGTGGGTCAAAAGGCAAAGGGCTGTGGGGACATCACCATGGCATCACCATGACGTGGTGAAAACCAGTGATTGCTAAGGTGTGTGTACACAGCCGGCAGTCTCTTCAGCTGTCCGACTCTTCAATTAAATTTCCTGTTTAAAAATTCTCATAAATTAACACACAGGGATGTTTGTATCATCACTATACCAAGCGTGTGTTCTGTCTTTCTGTTCCGTCTGTTTCTGTTCCGTTTCTGTGATATATATTTTTGCATTAATCTTCTGTGACGAATATGTGGTAAACATAGGAAACTGGAAGGGTGACATTCTACAAAAGAAATACGCAAAGAAGATTTTACAGAGGGATATCCATACACGTTCTTCAATACAAATGTCTAGTTTTGAGATATATTATGCAGAATTTTATGTTTTATAAGGCTACCTTTCATTCGGATGCATCGTAGAACATTCTGGAAAGCTAAAATTGCATGCATATTTTTCAAATCCCCAGGACATTTTAAATCTGTTTCATTCTGCTCTCACTTTGATGTTCAGACAGGTCTTCCGATATCAGAAAGAAAATATTATGCTTAAAGTCTAGAGGTTTCATGCTTTCTTTGGGTTTATGTAGTCCTGGGTTCATGTGCCTGGACAAGTCCTCCCTTGAGAGTTGTTGAATTTTTTACGTAGTTTTTTTTTCCCTCGGTGGCAGATGATGTGGCTGCTAAGAACATGGACTTTTAATCTGAATTTTTTTTTTTTGCCCTAGATGCTGTTGTAGTACCCTTGAGAAAGGTATTTAACCTGAATTATTCTAAATAGCCAGGTGCTCAGTTGGGAAAAATGGGTAAAACACTGCATCGCTTTGAATAACAGCATAAGAATGTAAAAATCCACAGGCTATGTTGCTAAATAAACTAGCATTGTACTTTTCGTATTTCATATTAAATAAACTAGTAATGTACCTTGTGTATTCATCAGCATTTACATATCCATTGATCCATCCATCCATCCATCCATCCATCTTAGATAAACACTCATCCAGTACAGGATAACTTAACTTGGAACCAATCCCAGGAAGCGTGAGGCACAAGGTAGGGGACACCCTGGATGGGATGGTCATATATATATATTGTTAGCAAATAAATAGATACAATAACAGAGTAGCAGAAAACAAATCTCTGCTTTTTGGAGTTCACTTTTGTCTGTCACTTTAAGTTACTTTGAAAAAAAGACACAAATTCTCAAGAGAATTCCAATAATGTCCACTTGGGAGGAATGTCGTAACAAGCAGAATAAGAGTTCTCATATGTGTAAAACTTCAGAGCTTCTTCACAGAGGGCCGCAGAGCATGCGAAACACTAAATGACACCGGTTTTATGGTTGCATGGGTTCATTTACGCTCATAACCTAAACCACAGGGGCAATTAGCCTTTGTATTTACAGGGAGACCAAAGAGCTCATTGAAAAATCAAATATCTTATTGAAAACCCAACTTCAAATTGAGAGTTCAGGTCTGGTTTCTGCTGTATCATTTATGGGTGTGTATACAGGCCATTAGGAGTTTCCCTGGCCAGCCTTGGCTCCCATATCTCACCATTCATTACAGTTTCTGTTTAAGACACTGCAGACACACTACTCAGTCCTTTTCCAAGGGTCTTATGAAAAAGATTAGACTATCAGGTGTTACATAGTACAAGGTGTTGAGCACCGTTTCATGGTGGGTTAGGATTGTTGGAGACACAGATGAGCGGCAGGGAGCCATGGTCAAACAGCTTGTAGGGCAGGGTCCCTTTGGAAGTCCATGCATCTGCTTTCGGGTCATAGCAGTCAAAGCAGTCCGAATCCTCTATGACATCATGACTGTTGATATAGCGTCCCCCCGTCACGTACAATTTGTTGCCAATGACAGTAGCTGCGTGGTGCATTCTTCGCTCCTTCATGTTTTCACATTTCACAAACTTGTTGGCTTTTGTGTCGTAGGCAATCACTCGTCTTGTGTACCCTTTGCAGGATGAAATGACCGTTGTGTCATGTCACATGATTTCAATACCATTCCACATGCAGTCTCCATAGTTCATTAATTCTCCCACCCTGGACAGGAGACTAGTTCAGCACAGGTCTAGTCACACGTTCTATGGACAATTTAGGAATACCAATTCACTCCTCTACGTCTTTTTTAGACAAAACCCTGAGGAATTTCCAAGAAATCGAGTTCCTAAATTAAACCCAAGAATATGCAAACAGCAGGGCAGGATCCAGACATACAACCGTGGAGTTTTAAGGTTTGAACATTACTCACCTCCAATAATGTAGATTTTGTCTTCAATGACAGCAGCTGGAGCACAAACGTTCTTCACGGTCCGTGTTTCCAGCCTGGACCAGAGATTCCGTGCTATGTGATATACCTGAAAAGTACAAAATTGGTGTCACCTTGCAGTGACCTTGCAGAAAGGGTCCTCCGTGCATTTGTCAAGAGCGACCCAAAAACACCAGTACCTGTATCAATCTGACGGGATTCTGCATGGCATCCTCACCGCCAAACATATAGACCCTTTGGTCACTGGCGGCCACAGCTGGGTGAAGGACAGCTGTAGGCATGGCTGCCATGGGCTCCCAGAGGTTGAACATACTGTTGTACCTCTCGACGGTGTTGGAGATCTGCTTATTGGGACCAATGCCACCAAGAACAAAGATGAAGTGCAGGTAGGAGACACTCTGGTGTGCGTAGCGTGGCTGCAGCATCGGCTCTGCTGTTCGCCACTGGTTGGTCTTCAGAGACAGTGTATAGACGGTGGTGCTGACCGCTCCTTCTCCTGAGCTCATGGCCAGGCCGCCCAACACATAGAGAATGCTGTGGATGCAAACGTAGGAGGCCTTGTAGAGCCGGATGGGCAGTTTGGCTAACCACTGCCAGCGCTGGGTGCGCTCGTCGTACAATAGTGCCTCGCGAGACGTCTGCTCACTGTTCTTGCGCCCACCCACTACCACCAGCGTCTCATGGCAGGTGTAGCGGCGTGGCGTCACCCACAGTGGCTTTAGTTCCCTGTTGCACTTTGTGCTGACAGAGAACATCAGCCGGCGGACAGACTCGATAATCTCTGTGCAGAGGGTGGACGACTGGATGAGAGGATCATTGGCGATGAACTGGAAGAGGTACGTGGGGTGGATGTACCGCAGGCGTACCCTCTTGAAGAGGTCATGGATGGCGCCACGCCGGGAGAAGGGGTCGTGGTGGATCCAGGCCAGAAGAGTCTCGAAGACCTGCTCCTCTTCAGCGCACAGCCGGTCGTCCTCCAGGTAGCACAGCAGCTCAGGCAGCGTGAGCTCGCGGAAGTCCTCGGAGGCGGCCACGTCCGAGAAGCTGTGTACGGCCATCTCCTTGGCTTTCTCTCGCAGGGTGCTGCAGTTGAGGATCTCAGACAGCCTGATCATACTGAGGCAGTTGTCTGGACTCAGCTGCTCCTGCAAGAATGTGGAACAGGCCTCCACGAGTCGGTAGTACTGCAGCATGGATGCCGCCTGCATCAGGGGCAGCACCAACTCCATTGTAATAGAGATGGTGCCAGTGTACACATAGTCTACTATACTACTGAGGACATTGAAGGAGATCCCTTTCAAGTCTATCCTAGCCTGGTGGCTCTCCTTGAAGTTGCTGCAGAACATTGCCCTGAAGTAGGGGCTGCTGGAGATCAGAACATTTCTGTGGCAGGGAATCTCTTGGTTGTCCGAGCACAGGAGCACATCGGTGAAAATTCTCTCCAGCCTCAAAAAATTCAGCTGTGCGAGAAGATGGCATGAAAGCTCTCTGTCCTTGTAGTGATAGACCTCAGTTGGTGGACTATCCATCCTGAGAAGAAAAGAAACGATACTCTCCATATATTTTATTTTGGTTGCCTATGTTTAGCTACACTCGTTTAGCATTAAACATTTGATCCATGTTAAAAATGGTCATTTCTGCAGCATTAACATTCACACAAAATGAATTCGCCCAAAGCCATCAAATCAGATGCAGCTTTATTGTTATGGAGGACGTGCCATTATGATGCCTCGAGTTCACAGACTGTCACGGGTGAGAAGTAACAGACAAGGTTTCACATTCTGCCACCCCTAAATCATGCTAACATGTCTTCCTGCTGCTTCAGCCTCCACTCCCAATCAAAGCTAACTTTATCATAGCTCTTATATAACTGCCCAGCTGTCACTCCCAATTCAGAAAGTTTGCCCTTGACAATTCCAGCTTTTAGATACAAGCATTCTACAGAGCTATTACCAACACAAGGTTAGGTCTCTCTAATACCCCCTGGGGACTGCTACTGATTTAATTTCAGGGCTGCTTAAAGCAGGGATACCTTTCCTGTTATTTTTGTAACAAAATCATTAAGTAACCTGCACTCGATATATACCATTTAATGACCAATTGGATTTCCCAACCCTTGAAGACTTATTTAAGTAGAAACGCTTTCAGCTGTCGTATTTCCAGTGTTGTTCTGTTCTTACTCTACAGGTGCACATACTTCCTATGACATGACCTCTACTTCTTATTAATCACGGCAATAATGTAATTGATGGACATTTATATGTTTTAGGGTGATTTCATTGTCATGGGTTGATTTAAAAAGTAAAAAAACAGCATATCAGTGTAGTAGGCTCATGTTTTCAAAGATATTATTCAAACAGTTTATTATTATTATTATTATTCCATATAAGCAGTATTACAGAATGAGCAGTAAAAACGACATAACAGATAGCCTGGTGTTTGTGGAACTTCCACATGACTGTGAAACTCTTCAGAAAAGTTCTCACCCTTAATTCTTCTGGTAAAACATCCAGCAGTGTAGAAGGCTACAACTGGAGGGCTTTTCTTAATTAAGTAATAGTAATTGTAATGTCTTAATAGTAAAATGTCAATATAGCATTAAAAAATCAGAAATTACTTATAAGAAACAAACATAATTTATAAATAATTTACATATTTAACATACATGGGTTGACAAATTTGTAAGAGTCATTCTGTTAATATAAAACTTCAAACTATGAACTGGTGAAAATTGTTTTGTTCCAAAAAGTGGACGTATATACATTACCAGCCGAATCGTATTAGATAACTGATCCAAAAAGCAACCAAATTTACTTTATGAATAATAAATATGTTACAGACTGCAGACCATTTCATGATCAAGTTGTTAAAAATCTCCCTGGTGCCAGATGTCACGTTATCCTCTTTCCTCTCGTCTACCAATGAGTGCCATTAAGCAGTAAAGAGCTAATATCAGGACCGAACCTATAAACCGTCAGCGCGTACGGTGCTGTTAATTCACAGTGCCGCGTACCCAAGTCCAGCCAGAGTTAGGAGTTTGGGTCGTTCTGCGAGTGCCGTCGCTTACCTAGTCCCAGTCTGTTTGAATCATGAAAAGGCGTGCTGCTGCTCTGGCTCTGATCCGGAACGGTATGGCTGGAAAAGCCCGAAACATCACATTTTCTGCCACCTGTTTCTCTATGTCTCTCCCTTCCTCATGCATATATACAGGCAGACAGTCGACAGAACGTTTTAAAAAACAGTATGTGAAAGCGCATATCGGGGGAAAAAAAGTTCTGTGAAGTTTGTTGTCAGGATGTCAGTGCTCGCTGTTAGGCCGCGGTATACATTCCAGTTCTACAAATAGTCCTCGTGCACAGCAACCAGCCTGCCGGCACACACGTGACGCATGTGACATGAGCCCCACCCCACAGCCGCAGTCACGGTCATCCCATAGTGCTGCGTTGTTTACAGTGGACGCTGGAACACAACAAGGGTGGGGGGTGTTCAGTTATTTGAGGAGTCAGTCCTCTAACTGGGACCCCCCCTTCCTGACAGACCCATAAATAGAGCCTGATGATGATGGTGGGGATGACTGGGTAGAACAGCTGAACAGTACAGATATCTGCCTGCCCCCTACAGGACGGAAGTGGAAGTTGACAGATGCACCATGGGCCTGCCATCTCTAACAGCAAGGTATAGATAGATTGGGAGTTAATGAAGCATCCACCACCACCACATTCCTAATTATTTTCTTGACTGAGACATCAATAATAGTAAACAATATACAAAAATACACTCATCAGGTGCAAGAGTCAGACAGGCATATAGATAGATAGATAGATAGATAGATAGATAGATAGATAGATAGATAGATCTTTTAGGAAAGTACAGCCATTACAGCAGGAAATAAAACAGATACAAGCCCAGGAAATAACAACCAAACATAGTGTGTTTTGAACCGGGTGTGCAAACATGTTTTACAGTACAGACAGTGTGTAGATGAGGTCAGGGGAGAGACTCAGGTTGCTCTCCTGGGAACAGCGCAATTGAATGAGTCTATTGCTGAATCTGCTCTTTGGTTTCGTCAGCAAATTATGAAGCGTGTGTAATACATTGTCCATGGTGCTAAGTAGCTTGTTTGCCCATTCTTGTATGATTATTCTCGGGATATCTCATTGAGTAGCATATACCCTCAGACTGGAGTTATGAGTTCAATTCCTGAGGAATTTCTCTGGAAGTCCATCAACATGCAGTTTAGGATGAGCTGGTGTTTCTAAATTGATCATAGGGTGTTAGGGTATGGCAAGCAATGGAGTGGTAACCCATCCAAGCTGTTCCCCAGTCTGGTGGCATGGGCCTCCCAGGATAAGCTCCTGGCTCTCCAGAGACTGCCCTGGGTAAGGGGGGATGGAGAATGGATAACTGATGGCAGGGCCATGCAGTTTGAGGGGCGGGACCTGAGAGGTTAAAAGGTGGCACTCGGTACCTTATCAATGTGTTAAAAGCCACCTGACCAGAGGCTGTCTCCATAAACTCTGACAGTGGCTAGCATCACCTGACATTATAAATTATTGACAAAAAAATAATAAATGCATGGGGTGGAGGTACTTAGGAAATGATACAACTTAACAACCTGTCTTGAACTACAGGTCAGAATAAATTTTAAAATTCCTTGATTCCCTTGCGGCCCATTTTCATTTGCATAAATTGAATCCAAATACTGTACATTATGTCTGGGTCAGCTGAGGGTTCTGCAACTCACTCGTAAAGTAAGTTCATACTCATGGGAGAGACGGCTGCGGAGTCAGATTGCTCCACCTCACCGCCGGGGACAAGACTTTGATGCCTGTAACAACAGCAAGAGTAAATTTTCTCAGAACTGTTATTCTACAACAGTCTGGTTTATTTTTTCAGTGTTTGCCTTTCCACTCAAATGAATTACAATAGTCCCACTCACATCTTGTGCCGATTTTTCTACGGTGGACAGGGGATAAATCAGTGAATTGTAACCGATCAGATAGACGACTTTAACGAAAAACGGCATGTCGACTAAAGCCTAGGCGTCTTAAACAAACAGCTCCATCTGCTGTTACTCTGGCGCATTATGCTGATATTTATGGCAATAAAGTTATATTGTTAAGAAAGAAATACGTAGAAAAACATAGCATAATTAAACATCTGGGGTAGAAAGATACTTTCAACTAAAAAAAAAAAGAATAAAGCAGCTAATTCAAGTTTTATACATAGCAACCAAGGCGCACCGCATCCTATCCGTTGTATAGTTAACTATGAGTATCGTTTGTGAGGGATGTGTTTTCCTTCGAATATATTATCGAAAATAAATTATTACATTTCAAACATCCATTCATCCTCTGTCCACCCATTTTTCAACTGTTTGTCTCCGTCAGAGTCAGGCTGTTTCGAAAGTCGCACTTTGATGCTTTCCGGAATGGTAGACTGAAGTTCGCTAAATGCATAGATCAACCCAACAGGAAGAGGGCAACGTCAACATTTCCAAGACAGAAACGAAAAATTAAGAAGTTATCCATGCAGTTATACACCAAAATATTGTTATTTTGGACTAAGCAATATTTACCAATTTAACAGTTTTTGAGGCTAGGAATCCCAGGGTGGACCTTAACTTTTAACGGAATGATCACTGATGAAAAGAAAAGTTGCCAGACTACGTCAGTTATGTGGAATGAAGTTACACATCAACGACATCATACAATGCTTTTCCATCAATTTTTCGCCTCGGTCGAAACGATCTTAAACCTCTACATTACATCATCGGTGTGCAATCAGACGGTATGCGGCTCAAGGGTGCCAGGAAGAATTTTACAAATGCATTCGGTGAAATAATCTTGCAGAATTTCCCATGAAACCCTCAGTGAAATATGATCTATGGATTTTTAGTCACTTTTAAGATACACCTCAATACTTCTGATCTGACAAACAACGAGTGGTTGCAAACAAGCAGTATAACAGAAAGAGAAATGGTAAAAACGTCATCACTGTGGCGATACCTGGTCGTTGGTGCTGCCTTGCAGCTGATGGATCTTCACCTTAGAGCTTATCTCTGTTGGTCTGTAGGGATGTTGTGCATTATCTCTACAGCCAGGGCAAAACATAACATAAAAACTGGACTCACTGGGCTCAAAGGATCCCTGGGGCCCACAGGAGAGAAAAGAACTCTAGAGGTGATCAAGAGATGAGCTTCCTTATGTTTTATAGACTTCCCAAACAAAGTCTGGTGCCCAAGTATGCATGGATTCATCTCCCCTCAGAAAAGTTCTGTTCATTCATAGTGGTGACATGTTAGATGTTTGTCATTGAAAAAGTCATACTTACACCCCAGTTACTAATTAAATACCTGGCTTTTCAGGGATCAAAGATGCAAGATTGCAAAGTATAGTTTCATTATTAGGTCATCCTCATTTTTTTTGTAT
>JAACJT020000110.1:7683671-7700205 GCA_009936485.2 Gymnarchus niloticus | reverse complement strand
ATAAATCTCTCTGACACAGGGACTGCACTTAATTTCGTTGTACTCGTTACAATGACAATAAAGATATTCTGATTCTTGTACACCTTTAAATCATTGTGAACCCCTTGGTTTGTCCTTGAGTCACTTCCTGTCTGTATGTTCCACCGTGGTCCCAGAGAAACACTATGTATCTTGTGCCACTGTGAGCTTACATATGGTTGGTATGACAATAAAGTCTGCTTTACTTGATTTGATATCTGTCCATCAAAACGAAACTACCAGACTTGCAATTTTTCCACTATAGCAAGGCGACAGATCCCGGACAGATCCAGAATCCTACCATCAGCAGTCAGCAGATAGAACCAAAGGTGCAGCCTTGTTGCCCATGAAGACGTTCCTCACCGCATGACTGATGAATCCTCATCATCAGCCTGTAGAAATCAGTGACCAACTGACGTGCAAAACGACTGTGATACCCCTCTGGCAGCGACTCAGACCCAGTATTGTGGGCTGCTTGTGAAACATGACCCAGTGGGAGAGTGGTCTACGGGCCATCCTCCTTAGCCCAGCAATTCCCTGCTACCATACTCCTTACCTTTAGCACCAGCCAATTCTGGAAATCCTCAGATTTATAAACTTTTTTTTAAACAGTAGCCCCTTTGTTGGACTCTTTTTTTATGCGTAGGTACACTTCAGAAGCACACAGAGAAACACGGCCCAAACACATAAACAGCAAGACCTGTGAGTGATGGTGAGCGGTCCCATTGCAAATCCGTAGTGAACAGGGCCTTAGGGGACTTACGGTTAGCTGCTTAAAATTCTTCTGATGTAACCAAAGCAAAGTGTTTGAAAACAAGTAGTATGCTCTGGTTAATTTATTTTGTTTACTTGGGGCAGGCCCAAACCCAGATAACTTCTACCAGGTTTCTTTCTTTGACATTTGAAAGCGCTTATGAAATATTAGCTGGGCTGACTTGATTATTGAGTTACCTGTACTTCACTCAGCTTTGCTGGCCGTAACATACCATTTTAGTCACGACAGGCCTAAGCCACACAGCAGTCTGCCAGGAAATGTGGGTCCAGGAAGAGTCCCCCCCCCAGGATTGGTGGAACTGCTCATACGTCCATCTTCGGCCTCTCAAAGGCCTCCCAGCTCAAGGTTGAATGAAATGTAGAGGCAGATGTTGAAATGTCAGATTGTAAACAGCCAAAAGTTATTCCCTGTTTGACAGAACACAGGAAATGCCCAGCCACCTTCAGCCACCCCAGTCTCTGCCCTGAAGCAACCAAAAGTGTTTTCAAAAGCAAATAATGAAGAATTATTCTGAAATGCCCAGCTGGATTTCAGGTTGCAAACAGCATAAGATTTGCTGTGGACCAATAAAATGTGAAAACAACCATCCATCCATCCATGCCATTTATCCAGGACTAAATTTCAGTGCAAAGCAGGGAAATATTTAAGTACATCCTTCTGACTCAGTGTAAACATTCTAGATTTAAAGATGACTACAACTTCAGTCTCAGTTTAAAACTATTTTTCTACTTGCACTTTTAGCTACAGTAGAAAAAGTCAATATAAACGGGCCTGTCTGTTCATGTGAATTTGTTCCTCTGTTTTGGGCATCACTGTTGACCTATTACATTTCACAGAAGAAACACGTTTCCTACCTCACAAGTGTGCTTGAAAAATTTTTAACCATCTAAACAAAAAAAAAACAAAAGCCACAACAAACATAGAAGCTCACACTTCCAACTGCAGGTCAGAGCAAGTAAATATTCATGTGTAACACAGGATTGCGTGATCCTTTCATCCCAGGAAGATATTTTACATTATATATTTTTGACAATGATGACAATGGGCCAGCCCACACCACTGTACGTGTGATGCACCCTCATTGTCAATGCCCGTTCATGCTCTGCGCACACACAAAGTATACCCAGCAACATGCTCAGAAGAGAGGATGTCATTATTCAATGAAGGTGTTTCTAAAATCCACCCTACGCAACCCTGGTACAAAGTAAAAAAAAAAAAAATAAATAAATGGCATGACAATGAAGTAAAAACATAGATGGTTTGAGACTGATGGACAGCCACAGACCTTTGAGGTAATGGATGTGTGTCAACGGTTGTGCTGGGGTGACAATCTGCTAGCTGGCTTATGCGGATTAAGACGCATGCTCTGACTTGCATAATGAATGAAGATTAAAACCTTAACAGTTGATCTCATAAAAATGGGATGAAGGGGGAACAATAAATAGACCTTCATGTTGAAGTGTTCGTGGCCTTTAAGTCGATGGAGCGACAGTAGCTTCGAAATCAACGGCACTTTTGACGTCAAGGGGTGTCCGGAGGGTAACACAGATGGGAGGTCCTTAGGAACTGCGCCGCTGGCCCACGACACACCTGTATATTGGTCTCCTCAGATTGGCAGAAGATGACAGACAGGCTGACGGCATAAGGGGATTGCAGTCAACCGGGGACTTAGCCTGGTGTGACAGCCCAGCACCACATGACAAAGACCCGCATAAAAACGACCAAGCCATTCTTACACCAATTCCTCTCTCACATATTTAATGATGCATTATTAAAAAAACAATCACATTGTATATTTTGGATTAACCGTCCTGGGCATACTAATTGTTCTGGTTTATAAATAAACCACAGCTGAACATCTAGACCAGCTACCTCATGAATACACTGCAAAAGTTAACCACGCTACGTTTAACTGTCACTCAGTGACATCAAATTGATGTCAGTTCCAGGTGACCACAACAGACAGCATGACTCCGGAAAGGCCCATCTTCTGTCGGGTCTTTTGGGTACCCAGTGGTACGTTTATTGTTGCGGTGCATGGAATATATATACGTTTCACACTGTTTCCTGTTTGTCATAAACGTGTTGTAAGAAGCTTCACCAGCAGCAAATGCACCCTCTCAAAATGGAGATGGAAAACTTCACATCTGCTCTGACGACCTACACAAATCTGCCTATGAGTCACAGTTTTTAAAAATGGCAAAACACTGAGCTCCCCTAAAGCAGAAACAAGTGAACACTTGGCTCCTGGTGCCACAAATGTGCATGTAGTCTGCATGGGCCACTTCTATAAAACGTTCTGCTTAAAAATATCCAGATTACACAAGGAATCAAAATGAACCAAATGCCTTGAAAGAACTTTACTGGCTTTTAAAATAAAATTTACAGAAAATAAATATTTTAAATTGAATTTGTAGACTCTGCATTAAGGAGGAGAAACCTATTGATAATATATCATTGCAATTATGAGAAACGCTGAAAATTTTGATCTTTTACATATTTCAATTGTCATCAACACTGTTTTCCAAAAATACTTAAAATGCTTGCATTTGTATAAATTTAAGTCTGTTGGACCAAGTAAGACTATGTCCATGTCTGTAGGTTAAGATGGCAGAGATCTCCCCTTAGAACGGAAGCAGAACTCATCAATTTCCAGTCTTTGACTACCATGCCACCTGCAGTCCATTTTGGCATAAGGCCCTATTTTTTAAAAAATAGTTAATGTAGGACTGCAGCTGCTTACATTCAGTCACCAACTTAAGAGAAGTTGTGTTTAGTATCAGAAGTTTAACACACCACCTAAAGTATGAACAGCCACTAAACAAGATTATCATCAAGGACATTTTGCTAGACCTTGCAACTGATCTGGTTTACCACAGAATTAATCTTTAGCCCATTACGACAAATACATGAGGAAGCGAGATGTCGTTACACTGTGAATGTGAATGGGCCACTCCTTCACTTGATGACCTATTTAATAAGGTCACAAGGCTAATTACTGTATAACACCATGCAGCAACTTTCAGATCAACATCTTCCTGGCCCTCAAAGACTGCACTCATTGTGTAATTGCTAGTTACAGCAATCACCATAGGTTCTCGCACATATTTCTTCCTATTCTTCCACTTTTTTGGCACCTAACGCCTACCAAAGGTTTTTGCACTAGAAACTCCGTACCAGCTGTAAAATGTTCGGCCCGTTGAGAAGTGTGTTCGTATTTTTCTTTTTGATATTCCACCAGCACCGTTCTTTTTTTTATCCCTCTTTCCATCTATTTTCCCATAGACTTTGAATGGGAAATTTTTCAAACTGCTCCCATATGGTCAATTTTCTAAATAATACCTCCAAACTTACTGCACATGTCCTGGGCAATACTACAGAGCCCTCCACCTCTTTCTAGACCTCTATCACTTATTCTTTCTTTTTCATCCCTCCTCTTATAGATAAGATTCATGAAACTTGGTAAGCGTATTCTACAGCAGAAATACAGCACTGTTTTCATACTTCGTCCCTCACCCTTCTATTTTCATTCATCCCTCCATCCTTCCTTAGCATTTAATGCAACTGGCAATCACACGTTTTTCTCCAGGAAATGCCCTCTGCAGTTCATCTTTGGTATCTACCAGCCATTAATCTCTTAATAAAAACCGTTCATGCATGAATGCAACAAGTTCAACACCTCTGTTTCTCATCGGTAAGTTGCACTACACACGCAGAGGAGTCACTTCTCACGACAGCAAATAGCAGAGCGGAGCAAACCACATCCTGCCAAGTGACACAGAAGTTGCGCATGACGTGTACCGTAGTCAGGAGTAACATTAACCAACGGACAGTGTGTCGTACTCGGGAGAAGTAGGACGAACAGCAACTCCTCGACGTATTTATAGGTGGTATAGCGGTACTGCGTTAGCTGCTAGTGTGTTTCTCGCGCCACTTTCGCTTCGGCCGGCGTCGGGCGCTGCGTCAGGCGCGCGCTGCCCCTTTAAAAAGCACCGGTGGCGTGTAATTACAGCACCGCTCGGAGTCGCAGTCGCTGCTACACCTGCCTGACAGCCGGGCTACTTCACGAGGGCGCCTCGCGGAACACACACACAAAAAGAAAGAGCTAAGTAGTTCACCTGGTCGTGTTCGGCCGTCATCGCGCTCCCTTCTTCTGAACCGGCAATGTAATATAAGGCTTGGTGGGTAAGTTTGAAAGCCGCTCTGCTATAGCTACGTGTTATATATTTATGTGTATATTTATGTATAGGGTGTCAGGTGTGACACACCTGGCCGGAACGTACTTTCCTTTGTGACTGCTGTGGTATTTAACGTCACCTGAATGACGGCTTTTCTTTTTTTCCCCTTTTCTTTGCGGCAGGTCGCATTCTTTGGGTGTTTTTTTTTTTTTTTTTGTTGTTTTCTGGACGTCCGTGTCTCCGGATCGTCGTGTTTAAGCGTCTATAGCGGACCATGGCTTGTAATCCTACGGCACGGAGGAATTAGTCTGGCCCCGGCTCGTGTTACGTGTTGCGTCTGAGGAAGTCCTTCTCCGCCTGTCCCCCGAACAGGTGGGCTATGGGGAACCAGGTTGAAAAGCTGACCCATTTAAGTTACGCAGAAGTTCCGACGGCGGATCCCAACGGGCTGGATCCCGAGGACGACACGCCGCGGATCGGCGTGTCCTACATCTTTTCCGGCGACGACGACGAGATGGAGGACAACGCCGGCGAAGCGGACCGGGACCCGAACGAGGGAGGCGTGCAGTTCGACAGAGGCGACGAACTGCAGTGCGCCGTCTATTACAGGGACGAATGCGTGTACGAGAGAACCGCCGAGGCGGCCACCTACTCGGCCGAGAACCTGCTGAACAGGTGCAAACCCGGCGACCTGCTGGAGTTCGTAGCCGCCGGCCAGTATCCGCACTGGGCCGTGTACGTGGGAGACTTCCAGGTGGTCCATTTGCACAGAGCCGAGATAAAGAACGGCTTCATGACCGACGCCAGCCAGGGCAAGCGGGGCAGGATAGTGAACGAGCTGTACAAGTTCAAAGCCCTGAGTCCGGACGTGGTGGTGCAGAATGCCATGGAGCAGGTCGGGGCCAAGGAGCGCCAGCTGAGCTGGAGGAACTCGGAATGTTTCGCCGCCTGGTGCCGCTTCGGCAAACGCCAGTTCAAGATCGGCGGCGAAATACGCATCGGCAAGCAGCCGTACCGCTTAAAAATGCAGCTGTCCGAGAAGAAGAGCCATGTGCTCGAGTTCCAGAGTTTGGAGGACCTGATCATGGAGAAGCGCAGGAACGACCAGATAGGGAAAACGTCCGTCATCCAAGAACTGGAGAATCACCTGAACTGCGCGGATGACGGGAGACACGAACAGTGTGCGAATTGACGGGCTAAAAGGCGGGGAAAGCGTGATTCGATGGCGCGAATTGAGCGTCGATCGACGAGAGGCTGGCGAAGCTCTGAAGTCACGTGGACGTCTTTAAATCGCGGCATAGCGACTGTCCTGCTGAAGCCGGTCGCTGTGGAAAATCAACACGCTGATTGGTTAAAATCAGTCACTAATAAATCCAGTAGCTCACATGGCTACTAGTGGAAATACTCGTGAAACTCGCCTTACCCCTTATCAGAAACGGGGATCTTCCAATCCCACTTTAACTGAGGTTTTTACTGTGACAAAGCATGGGTGAGACGTAAAAATCCTTGCTTTTATGAAACCAACAGAATTTACCATGCATTTCTCTTAGAAAACACAATGGCCTTCGTAAGAGAAGAGGTGGCATCATGAAGGGGAATTCATTGTGTTCCATGATATTCCATGAATATTTTAATCGCTGCGATAACGTTCCCTTTTATAGCTTTATTCAGCCTGTTGTTATTTTTCACTGGCACTGCTTAGAGCACTTTAATCGACTAATAAATTGTTTGAAGAATTAATGTTCTTGACTTTATCATTAAGAAGCAGATACACGGAAATAAATGCCTTTTACACTTTTTATAATTTACTCTTTACTGTAGTAATTCTCAGACGTCTGCTCTGGAACCCTCAGCTAGTGACTAATTTAATGCGATGTTCAAAGTACTACAATCCAACAGCAGTATGGAGTACTTGGTGGTCCTCAATTCCTCAATTTAGGACCCTCAACCTCCACACAACTGATTGCTTTTGCACTGCTTTAATACCTAATAACAGGAACCGTGGCTTAATATTAACTGAGCATTTCCGTAAAGTACATTAGACGTGAAGGTTTAACAAAAATCAGAAAATCATGGGTTCTCCAATAACCAAAGTTTGCTTTCCTGTTCTGTGACACCATAGAGTATTTTATTATGCTGGGAAAGGTTTGACTGATACTGTCCTACACAACTACTAAGTGAATAATTCACCGATCACAAATTTAAATATCCAACAGATCCTTTCAGCAGTAGAGCCAGCAGTTGGTGATCCACAGGTGCTTCTGATCTTCATTAAATGGTTGACTTGAGGTGACATGCATGACACCATCTGGCTGGGAGCCTTCAAAGCCAGGCCTTTGGGATGGGGCCCAGTGCTTGGGTGTTAGAGGCGGGATTTGGTTAATTATCTGTTTCCCTGTTTAAAAATGTGTTGCATTTGAAGCTTTGCACCCTGGGTATCTGGCAGTCTCTCGATAATTAAGTCGTCAGTGAAACAGTGGTTGATAAAAGAGGAACACGTCAGTCAGGGTCCCAAACAGGCGGGTCTGCCAAAGTTTCCTTTTATTTCAGGTGCCTTTAATTACCAGTTAACTAATCAAACACAACTACTTTGTACTATATGCTGTGGGCAAAACTAAATAGGATGAGATGATTAATTACATGCTGGGGGTATTTTCTGAGTTCAAGACATCTGAAACAAGGCCACGGGGTCATTTTCTATTTTATTTATTTATTTTGTGCTTTTTGAATCTTTACCATATCCACATTATTGCACGACAAGGGGTGACGAATTTAAACCTTACATTTTTGAAAGTTTGCAGTATTGACATTTATTTTAAAGTAGCGTTTCTATTTTTGGTTAAAATTTCAGTGGTTTCAGTTCTTGGTTACTATACGGTGCTTCAAAATGGAATATAAATCGATTGTGATTTGTTTAGCTTTTTCGCATGGTCACTTACACGGGGCAGGTCTGTAACTTTCAGTGCTGCCTTTGGAATTTTAAAAAAGTGAATTGCATTGAATTTTTCTTTAATGCAAAAAAAAAAAAGCAATTTGGTGTAGATTGGTTGTTTTGTCTTGAGTATCGTGACAGTTATCTTGTTCTTTTGTCTCTGCACTGGCACACGGACAGGAAAACAAGCCCGCTAATCTTCACAACCTGAGTAAGTCTTGTAACAAATGGAGTACTTTCAGAGCGCATACTCGTGTTCTCCTTGGGAACCATGGAAACTGCAGTGTTTGTGTGTGTCTCATACATATGTATACAGTCTGCTGATGCACAGCAAACACGTATGTTAGACGTGTATACAGCTACAGAACCTAAAATCTCATTTGGCAAATTAAAACACGAGGAGATTCTGAGACGTACAATCTCCCATAGAGAGAAAATGTTTAGTTTTATTGCTCTCAGAGACAAAAATACTATCTGAGATCGCATCCCATTACTGTAGCCTGGTGTCACTTTCAATGACTGGTAATTCTGTTGTTTTTCTCTCGCCAGCAGTGTGATGTTTGTAATTTTCCAACAGACCTTTGTCAACCTCTTGATGTAATGACCTGCCTGTGTGGCCTAAGCTACCCGAGTTTCCTTACTTCTGTTCTTGTGACATAACCACACGTTCTGCCTTTATATCTTGCCGCCGTTTCGTTGGCGTTTGACGTCACAATTCTGGTTGTAAATGAGGATTCCCCCTTACTTGCTTCCTCTTTGATTTCTTTATTTTCCCCCCTCAGTTTCATTTCTTCATAGAACCTACTTACCCAGTTAACTCACCTGCTTATTTTAATAAGTCATACGCATCAACACATACGGTTAAAGGGGAAAAACACTACTATGACATCCCTCCAGTCATGATCTGCAGCCAGGATGGATGCATACGGTATGACATGGGGTCAACGCAGTTTTACCCTGGCATGTGAGTTTGCTGCTATATCATTGGGTCCTCTGCAGAGTCCCATGTAAAATATTACTATTTAGGACCCATTTGATAGCTGAGGATGGTGACAGGTCTGGTCACACTGCATTAATCCCACCTTCTAATGGAACTAACGGACCGGACCCATCCCCACACCTAACTCCATAATGGATCAGTTGGACATTTGGAATTTGGCTGTGGAGTTTGTCAGGCTTTAGGTATTCTTGCACCCGTTCCACATCCAAGATCGTTTTGAGTATTGTTATATTTCACTCCTTTAAACACCTACCATCGGTTTTTATGAGCATTTTGTGTTTGGTGAGCTGGCTGTGGTATCGAGTCCTGTAAATTTCCTACTGAATTCATTTATTATAATAATTATAATGCTGACATCAGCTGTTGCCTTTTTTGTTTTATCCCATTCCTCCACCAAAATCCTGTGTGTGGCTTTCAGGACAGAGTGCTTCTGTTTACTGATTCAGTTATGCGATGATTCCTCTCCCCAGTTTTCCCCTGGAATCAGGCTTCCTGAGACATGTTAGCAATTTAAGCTGTATCTGGACCTATGCTGCTGACTTTATGCACCAAGAGACATACTCCAAGATTGTCAGATCCTTTCTGGCAGGTGTGATGACTTGCAGTAAGAAATACAAGGCATGTCCTGCTTGTATGTATACATGATGACTACAGATAAAGTGCATTCACATGCCAACCTGGCTGATCTGGTACTTAAGTACACGTGTGACAAAGTGGTTTCCATGGTGTCTTTGTTCATCTGTACACATCCACTGATGTATTCAGATGTTACAAGCTATAGATTCATGGGTTGGAAAGAGTATCTCAAAATTTTAAACTAACTTTGATGTTGGTCTCTTGAATAAAGGTAATAATGTGTTTGTTTTTCTTTACGTGCGAAGCATTAATTACCCATGATTAAACTAAAATGGAGGATAATTGAACACCTGTTAACCATCTTAATGTTTTGTTAGTGTTTATTGATGAACCGTCTGTATTTGTCACACAGCGAGAAGCCAAAACCTTTATAAAAACACGCAGATTTGCATGTCTCCGTTGGATGTTTATGTCATCAAAATCCACTTTTTACTGGAAGTGAGCAGAGCTGGACAGTAAGCATTTCAAGACGCATATACAAAAATGCTTTAGAAATTGGTTGCTTCCAAACCTCCCCCGTTAGATGGTGGTGGGGCGCCGATTCTTAATCGGAGTGCATACTTGAGTGCTCACGATTTGGGCCTGCGTGTCAGATCGCATTGCTGCTTGCACTTGGCCGCTCCGACAACATCCTGGGGTGCTGGCCGCCTTCGGTATCCTTTGCTCAGATCGTGTTTCTCAAATCAAGCCTCCGCGAAGGAGTTTTTATCCACCCAACTCCGAAATTCGAAGATCTGGCAATATAAAACTTTCTCGCAGACGTCGAGGGGATGCTGCCAGTTTTCATACGTGCACGTGACCAAGTTTAACTTTCAGTTGCTCTACAGTGTCAACATGAATATGAATGACAATGAATATTTAAATCTAAATGTAACGATCGAGTTTAATATGTTAAATATCAGCGCTGCCTTATTAGACCAAGCTATACACAACTTACTCTGTAGGTTTAAAAAAAAAAACAGTATAAAATCCGTAAGAAATTTCTGTAATAGTTATGTCAAGGGAAAATATCGCATCAGGTTCGGTGTAAAGATATTTCATCATTTTTATGTCCTGCTACAATTTTCACTGTTGGCTGATCATTTTCTGTTTCCCCTTTGGCACTTGCTGTAGGATGTTATTTTCTAATTGCTTAAAATGATATCATCTTTATTTCTTCTGAATGTCTTGCTTTGGGGTATTCTGGCCCTGAGCTCTCTTGTCTTGTGTTTTTAGAAATCGTCAAGTTTCGTCAGTTTGCCGGCCAGGGCGTAATTCGTGTATGGCTGTGAAACATTATTAACTTATGAGTAAATTTGGAGGATGTCATTTTTTTAGTGTTTTGTGCTCCGTGATTTATGGCAGTATGAAAGAATGGGTTTTCTCGTCGGAAGATGGAAACCAATAAAATCCGTACCCTCCAAGGACTTCGGATGTTTGTGCTGCAGCATTTACTTAATATGCTCTGTTTCCATGTTCAAATATTTTCTCTTTTATATCTGTCAAATATGGATGTTGAAGTTAGATGTGAGTGAATGGAGACATTTATCTGTCCTTTATGTCCCTTACTGCACGCTGTACCAGAGTTTGCGTTCATATCAGGAGTCTTAAAAGGCCACTGAAGTTTGCCAGTGGTTGCTTTGGAAAAAGTTAGAGCAGATGAATTGGAGGAAGTTCTGTTTGGGTTATTTCTCCTTATAAACTGCACAATTTCCTGTAGCACAGAGGTATCTGACCTTTACCAAAAGATTCTGGGGATGATTTGCATGGAGAGAGACCTGCTTGAGGTGATATAGACAGCAGAAACAGACACAGTCAAAACTTAGTCTGATTGCATTTTCCAGTAGCTCTTTTGGATCAATTTTCTATATTGGGGTGCTTTTGGATTCTCTGGGTCTTGATTTTACTCACAGTACTGCCAAGCTTGTTCTGGTAAGCTTCCAGACTAAGGGAGGGAAAGGTTTTCTTCTTTAAATGAGTTACCAATTCAACGTGCCTAAAGGTTGTACATAAAAACCTCTGTGTGAAACGTGCTTTAGTCATCGGCCTAGAAAGGTTACTTGGGCTGCTCCTAAGCTAAATAACTGTCTGTCCATCCATTTTCCAACCTGCTTAATCCTGTTTAGGGTCATACAGGGGACTGGAGCCTATACCTGGCACAAGGTAGGGGACACCCTGGATGGGTTGCCAACCCATCGTGGGGTACAGTCACACACGTAAGCTAAATAACTAGATTCACTAAATAATTAGTGCAATTTTTTAGCTGCTGATAATGTGCATGCCATACTCTACAATGGCTGTGTTTTGGTTGTATTTTGAAATTTACGTGTGAATACAGACCTATTGTTTCAGTTCAAATATAGAAGATGCCCTTTTGTTGAATCCAGACCACAATCACCCACAACCTCATGGTTAATGATGCCTGGCTCCTAAGTATTTTAACTCCATTACACATCTGATGCAGTAAAAAAAAAAGACGTGCTGAATTAACATAATGCTTTGATCAGTTCCAATAGCATCCACTGCTGAAGAGGCTGCAGTCGAGATTTGGAAAGATGCAAGGCCTCAAAGCAGGTTACATTTGTGTGTCTGAGCCTGCCTTGATGCCTGGTGGACCCATCTTGTGTTACCTCTGTTGGCAGACCCTGAGGAATTTCCCCTGCTTTAGTTTAGCAGAAGGGCATGAGTGTGTCTACCCTCTCCCTGCTTGCACAGGTCCCCTCTGGGTTATGTGGTGTCAGGTAAAAATGTATGGGTGTAGGTGGATGTTCACGATTGTCTTACAAAGCACCGGTGTTCCATTGAAGATGTACTCTGCCTGGACCCTGTGCTTCCTGGGATGGCCTCCAAGTCCTTGCCACCCTAACACACATAAGAGGTTTAAAGGAAAAACTTGTGCTTGGTTCACATTGTGGTTCCACACAAACCTACAGCAAGCAGTCTGTGTGTTTATATTCTTTGTCTGTAGCTTAATGCATTTATTTACACTGATATGTAAACATACATTCATGGTGTACTCTAGCCAAGCCATTATTAATGATTAACCGCCTTTGTACAGAAGAGCTATTGTAGTGGCCCATAGGAGGACATTTGGGTCCCTCTACTGACACTTAGGTTTTCTGTATCATCCACACCTCTGCACAGGCTCTTTAAGATCACTGGTGGAGGGGCCTGACACGCCTGCTTCTTGTTTAAAGGACCATCTAAACACGTGGATGTTTACTCCAGTCCACAATATCCTTATGTAGCGTGTAAAGAAGCCCCTGGCAAGCTTGTCTCCTGTTCCATCCTGGAAACCCCGTCCTGGAGAGCCCGAGGCTCGCGTAGCAGAGTTTGTCCTGTCTTGCTGCTCTCCACTATGACATGTTGATACCGAAGGTGTTTAAAATGCGAAGGGTCTCTGCTTGCGTCATCCTGTGACATCTCTCTTTGCTAAGTGTCAACAGAACCTGCTTATGAGGGCAATTCTGAAACAAGCAAAAAAAGTGGATTTCTACTGTAAAATCCCTGGGGAACATCCAGTTGAATTGCATTAGACAGTCTGTGTTCTTAATTACTAGTCATGTCACATGATATCATTTGAATGTCAGAACAACTGAGGCTGCCATTTCAGTGGCCGGGTTACTGTAGTGATCTGTGAAGCAATATGACGTCCACCCTCCAAAGCCCACATGGCACGTGTTCATTATTCCATAACAGGCCTATCTCCCTAGTCTGGTGGCTGTACATTTACTGCTTAGAAGACTCGGAGTGGAGGTGTGGAGTTATTAACTCATTTCTGTCATGCAATGATAGAGTTTTTTGGGGTTTTCCATTAGTGGAATGTATTTGACATTTATCCATGCCAAAAATGACAGTTGACTAGAGAAGATGGTGGTCCAGAAATCTTAACAGGTTTGTGTGGTTAAAAATGTGATTAAATGACAACACTTCCACGATATTTCATTGACTATCTTTGGCATCTGCAACGTTTAATCGTGCTTCTGTGATTTCGCCCTCTTGGGTGTCACTCTCGGGTGATTGTACCCTGCAGGCTCTGCTGGTTCCAATTCTAGTTGTTTTTTTTAACCAGTTAGCCTTTAACAATGTGCTTCTGTTGAGGGTCCCAGATCGCTTTACTGTGTTGAATCGAATTTCTGTTAAGTCCGGCTTGATGGTGGTGAATCATAAATTAAATTCATAAAAACCAATCATTTCTCCCTGGTATATTCAGTTGAAAGAACCATAGTCACTGATTCATATTTTGATCAATTAATAATGACTTGAATTCTGTCATTCTCACTCCTTTTGCAGTTAATCGTATTTTGAAAAACTCGTAATTAAATACTAGCTCAACACTAATTGATTCCAGTTAATATTTCTGAAGGACAAACTGTGTTGTGTAAAATTTTTAAAAATTAACTAATGAAATTAAGCACAAAGAAAGACAGGGTGGTCAGTCGGAGAAGAATCTTCATTGTTAACTGGTTCAGAGCCCAGCATGTCCTGTTGAGCGCAACAATGATCAGTCTAACTGTATATGAATAAATAGACTCTAGGCAATGGCTTATTATGTTTTGCTGTAAATATTATAAATTTATTCAGGCTGTACTAGAGTCTGTGAATGGTAGCTCAGGGGATAGCACTGCTGCTTCGTGCTGCTAGGGTTGTGGGTTCAAGTCCTACTGCTGCTCTGTGAGTGTAGGTCCTGTGTTCTCACTGTGTTTTGTGTGTGTTTCCTTTCAGAGTCCAAAGACATGTGGTGTAGACTAATTGGCTTCACTAAATTGTCAGTGTATGGTGTACCAGTTGGGGACCAGTTCTTGTCACATCAGCCAGCAAACAGACCCCACACTGATGCACATTTGGAAATGTGAATGAAATTTGCATCATGCTCATAAACACAGGGGATGAGAGTGGTCATTACTGTCCCCATATGACACTGAACTGGTGTGACGATTCTTGAGAATTTGCTAGAGATTTTATTTCCTTATGGTTGCTTTGAATTCTGTCCCGGTGTGTGAGCAGCTTTTGGCGCAGGACAGGGCCTGGGTATCATTGTGGTGGTGATTTGGTCATAGGAGAGGCCATGGCACACTGCCCCCTGCCCCTTTTGAGGCTTCAACCTTCATCTTTCATTTCACTCTTTTGGCCTGACAAACAGTGAGACCAAAAAAAGCAACACACACATTAGCAGAAAGGTAATTTATGTCCTGTGCAAACTTCCCTCACAGAGACCAATCTTCCTGCTTTATGTAGGACATACACAACCTGACTGTTTTATACTTTTTTTTTTTTTACATACTGATGTGGTTTTCATGGCTTTTCCTGAGCTGGCTGCCTGACTAACTCAGCACAGCCAGTCACTTTTCCATAAATGTACTGTTCTCTGTTTAAATACCTAAAGAGCCAAACTGTACCAAGCACAAGGGATCTGTACTGTGCCACCTATATTTTGACAGATTCAGCTTCTCGGTTCTACTGTCTCATTTCAGACTTGGTCTCTGTCGGACTTCAAAGGACTAATTGGGAATATTTTGCAAGCGTAAAAAAGACCTGCTGAACTAAATTATGCTAATTGGAGAAGGCACCACCCCCCTCACACATTCATGCTTTGTGGTGAGAGCAAACAGGGAGAATAATAAGCCAAATTATTCCTTTAATGTTTTGCCATTTCTAATTCTGCCACAGATGAATGCCTGAAGTTCCTGTTTCAGTAGGGATTTGCCTGGGGTGCCCGCAGTTCAACTGAGAATAATGGGGATGGTCTTCTCTTAGGTCCTTGTGGAGAAATCTGAGCTCTCACGCTTGTCTGCTCTGTCTGTAGGAAGGCATTTAAAGCTGACTGTACGTCCCTCAGGCACAAATCCCGTCCTGTCATTTATGTCTCCAGAATTAATTCTTGACGCACACTGTTAGTTGATGTGAAAACCCAGACGATATACGCTGATACTCACCCACATGTATTTTTTTCCTTGATAGCATGTTTAAGAAGGGCACTTGGGCCTATATAACATATGGATAGTGTGTGTCTCTGTCCACCCACACGTCATTCGGGAGGCAAGCCTCGGAGAGACTTAACATCAACCGTCATGGCCCGATTTGTGCAGCGCGGTCACTGTCCATCCCGAGCACGTCCTCGTTTCACGTCTCCGCTGTCGTTTTGGGGTCGAGTGACGTTTATGATTGCGAGCATGCTTCGATCGGTCTGCCCTGTCATTCCCAAAAATCCCATTATCAGCTGCGGACATCTCTAGGCGCTCGTGGGTGCCGAACGCCGGATACCCAACTGGTCCAATCGAAGCGCTGCAGATTCTCGTTAAAAAGAAGCTGTAGGCGTGGACCCTGGATGATGGTAATAACCAACGGCTGGCTGGGAGCCAATTCACGGCACATGCCGTGACAGTGGGGCGTCTGCACACGTTCCCTTCCCACTCAATTAACCGCACACTCGGGGACGTAGATCTGTAGCTGCATGGCCACAATGATGAGATAATTAAACGACTGAACGAGACGTGGCCTAATGCTGAGAAGTTTGATCGAAATTGCATTTTGCTTCTGAAACAAGCCCCAGTTTTTAACATATGCAATAAAACAGCCACAAATACACACAAGTAAAATGCATTACTAAGCTGTCACTCCAAACAGAGAACACATCAGACGTTTGCTACATGTGGTCTGTTGTAACAGGTAACATCAGTTTTCTGGCCGTGTTCTGACTCCTTTTCTACTAAATGAACCTGAAGACACTCAGCCTCATCCTGGCCTGCTGCTGCGGGTTCTCTTGAGACAAGAAAAAATATTGTTGACACCAATTTCCGAAGATATCACTGCTCTGGGAAAGACAACAAGCTGAGAGTCATATAGAGGGGAGAAGCCAGTCCATGGCAATCACTTACATTGTATTGTTCCGAACATTGCCAGAGCCAATCTTTTCTGTCGCATTGGTCTAGAACCATTCCAGAGCCAATCTTTTCTGTCGCATTGGTCTAGAACCATTCCAGAGCCAATCTTTTCTGTCGCATTGGTCTAGAACC
>JAACJT020000110.1:7630543-7665071 GCA_009936485.2 Gymnarchus niloticus | reverse complement strand
TGTCACAGGGTGGCAATATCTGTGCCAACCTCTTTTTTTTTTTTTTTATCTCCAGCAGAATGATACAAAGTCTCCAGGTTTATAGGCTCCTTTGCATGCGCAGGGATGACTCATGCGACTGCAGCTGCATCGCCGGGGCGAGAGGGAAACCTCGGCTCTCGCTCTTAAAAAAAAAAAAAAAAAAAAAAAAAAGAGGTGACGCCTGTCACCCTCCCGCTTTTGGCTCTCATCTCGAGGCGCCACGTCTGTACAGGTCCCGGCGAATGGGAACGCTGCGATTCCCGCACCTATGCTGTCATGCGCTGTGATGTTTCGCCAGAGAGAGATCGATCTCAGGGGAGTGCACCGTGTGACCTCAGAGATCTACGATATGATAAATATCACATTCATAAATCAGAATAGAAAACGAGACTGCAGTCACGACACTACAGAAGAGATCACGCATCATAAAAATGACAATCTTTTATCTAATTCTGGCGAGACAGAAAGAGCTACAGTACAGGCAGAACTAAACAGATACACCTAAACTCCCAGAATTCAAAATTAGCAGCATGCACAGAAAAATGAGAAGTGAGCACAGACACAGTTCGCCCACAATCTGTACAAATTCTCTCAGCTGGAGTACAGGTGGGGTGAAATTTTAACCCACTTCCACCAAATTATGTCTTTAACTGTTTATTTTGGGTTTGTATGACATGCATCTTAGACTAACTTTGTGCTGGTATTACTGCCAACTGCAGGTTAAATACTTTGAAATATCTGTCTCTATTTCACCTTGTGATCTGATTGGGCTAGTGAATTAACCTTGAGGAAATTTAAGAAATTAAAGGAAGGACAGAATTTATTTTTCTGAAGAAAAAAAAATGGCAGGGCCCCCATTTTGAGTTAAGAACCAAAAACCTGTTGGTTTACATGCTTGGTGATGCCAAAGCTGTGTTTTTCACCCCCAACCCACGTGGTCCGGACTTGAGACTCTGCCATGGAGGATGCCCCACGACCCCCTTACCGTTTTTCATCAGCAAAGACAAACTTCCTGAGCTTGAGGTCCCCAAGGACGATGCCAGCCCAGTGGCAGTGGGCCACGGCGGAGGCGGCCTGGAAGAAAAGTCGAGAAGCCTGCTGCTCGCAGAGTCGCCGGCACCCCTTCACAAACACGTGCAAGTCGCCATAGTCGCGCTCCAGAAGGACATAGGCACACCGCTCCCCCAGGATGATGTCCTGGATGCGGGAGATGTTCCGGTGGGCCGGCAGGACGCTGTACGCCCGGATCTTCTCCTGGTACTGGGCCATGTTGAACACCTGAGGAGGGTTACCAGGGCTCTGTGACGTCATGTTCACCTTGGGTGGGCGGGTTTACACTGAACATTTTACATTGTTTACCGGAGGGCAACCAGGCTTGAGGGGGGGAAAAAAAAAAAAAAAACAGCTCTGTCGTCCCAACAACAGGAAGTGTTTTCCTCTCTTAAGCTACTCTTACACTCACTAATTAGGATACAATTTGCTGAACAGCTTCATGGTACAAGCAATTCCTGTCACTCTGACTCCCGCTTCCGGATCATAATAAAATAAGCTAATTAGCACACTGCTGAATGATTGCAGATCGCCGTACAGAGCTGCACTGCTCTTAATCTTAAACGTGTAAACCGCAACGCGAAGTGTGCTGCGAACGCTATTCTGTGGCGGCTACTTAGGGACAATGACGGCATGCCCACAAACATCCATAGACTGCTATGCCTGCGCAGACGTCCGAAGGTAACTGGAGACAAATTCAATCTGCAACATACGCTTGGTGTATGTGTGTGTCGCGCGCCTTTGCGTATCGCATGTTGGTCGCGCGCCAAGCTCGCGCTAAGCGTCCGCATCGGGATCGTCTGAGTTTGCGGCTTTTTAGCCGCACTTCATTTCGACGAGCGACCGCCGCACCGAGTGCGTGTCTGTGGAACACGGGCAGTCGCGCTCGGCCAGTTTAAGCCGTGGCTCGTCCTCTCCGGGGTATTACTGACCGTTTGCCGTATTAATTGTGGAACTCTCCGGTGCTTTTGACATGAAATCTTCTCCCAAAAGTGAGACCCTCTAGTCACGGCGCACGGAAGCGTCGGCTTACGTGTCAGTCTTACGAAAAGCCTTCCACATTCGTGCGGTCGCAGAATCAAATCGAGTTCCCCGGCCAGCGTTCGGAGCCCGCATAAGACCGCAGGCTGGCGCATCCCTGACGCCGGCCGATCCCGGCGCGCTTACCTTGCACACGTACTCCTCTCCCGTGTGGATGTTGAAGGCGCTGTGGACGCCGTCCCGGTCGGCGATCGGGATCAGCAGGAACTGGCATATCCGGGACGGACCCTGGTGGCTCGGGGTGCCGCTGAACGGAGCCGCCCCCACGGGCGAGCCGGGCGAGCTGCCGAGGTACCCGACATCGCCGGACGAGTCGCTCAGCCTCGGGCATTTCGACAGCGGCTCGTCGGCGTCGATCCGCTTGTGCCTCCCGTTGCGGATGATTTGCGCCGAGCTGCTCCACTGCACGTTCATGTTACCCCGGAGCGGATCCCGAGTGCCTACCAGTCAATGTGCATGCAACCGCAGGGGAAATACGCGTCGCCTAGTTCCCCTCCGATGCATGCATCCTTAATAAGCGGCGATGCGAGCAGTTAGGAGGACGACGAGCGCCTTGCGTCCCTCTCTGTCTGCTTTCTATTGCACGTACGAATGCTGCTGGAAAGAGGACGGGCGCCTCATAACGCACTCCCCGTCGTGCTCTCAGTGCATCTGCGTCTAAGTGCTTGAAGGAGAGTCAGCCGGCGTGTGTGTTTCCCGAGAGCCCGAGTGCCCTCGTCACTTCGCTATGATGCTATTTGCGAAGCCCTCGTCTGTAAGGCGGCGCAGCCGCGACTCCGCCCGCTGCGGCCTCCCCCGGTGACACGCAGTACGAAAGCGGCCCCAGCGCTTGTGCAATCGGCAAACATCCGCTAAGTATCGCGGCCGCCGAAAGCGCCGAGGCTCGGCGACGTCGTTTCGAGGCGAGGCGAACCGAACCGAACCGAACGCCACGAGTCCGCCGGTGAATCCCGACCGAGCGACGGTAACGCTTAGGGTGGCCGCCGGCCGACGTCTTATTTGCGAGCGATTGCCGAAGGCGCTGCACTCCTGAAACGGAACTCCTCATTTCTCGGATTACATTTTTCCGTCCTTATTCATAAACGGTGTCGTTTTGCCAGGGCACTGATTAATCTGCTTCTATTTCTGAACGCCTCCTAGGACTGCGTTTACAAGGACATAACAATGTTCTGGGTGTGCACTCGTCGTGCAGTCAAAACTTGTAATTTTTCTAAGTATTATCCGTGAAGGCTTAGGTAACCTAGCAAAATAAAACACTCTAAACCTAAACCAGGCCTGCTGCGTGTACTTCAACACCATCCAATTACTCAAATGTCTGAGTACTTAATGTTCCAATGAGTACTTTAGCTCAGTCAAAGAACCAAATGCATAACCTTTGACATACCCTATATATAATCCATATTTACATCTCATTATCGGTAATTCAGTATGTACGTGAAGAAACAGCGTGCTGGTTGCGTACCGTCGTGCACACGGGCCTGGGGGGAGCGTTATCCTGGGTTTCAGTTTGTTCCTCCGGCAGCTCATGTCAGCATGAACATCTCGTACACTGAGACATGACAGACTCATCTGAAAACGAGTCCAGGCCCTAAACCAGACGACAGACGCCGTCGTGAGGCACGGTCGTTAGCCTTATTATAATCCACTAGGCTGATTTCTGCTTGGTGAGACAATGGGAGGCACACGCAGATGTCACTACAAAGCCGTTTGAGAAAAGTGCAGTGATCCTCTGGCCAGATTGTACTACCCTCGACTGAGCTCACACCACAGATTGAACAGATTAGACACAGAGGCATTTCGATGCCAAAATCATACGACAGATAAAACGGCAACTTTCTTGGGAGAAATTACCTCACATTTCAGAAGATGTGCTACACTTTCTCTGCTCTTTACAGCAGGGATGGAAGGCCGTTTAATAGTTCAAAATGATGGGGCCACCAACATGCATATTCAACATGGGAACATCACCCCTCCATCACAAAATAAGGAAAGATTTATTCCACTATTACAAGAATGTGGGAATTTAGCCGATCATGGCTATGTAAATGGTTTTGGCAATCCTGGATACTAAATTACAGATCGGAATAATATGAGACCACCTAGTTTGTTTACGAGTCTTGTTCTGCACTCAGATTTCCAGGTACCTTCTGGAAACACCACCTCAGAGTAGAACATGGTATTTCTCACTGTCTGTGAGCTGTTTGATTGTTCTGGCACGTTCCATAATATGAGGTATTCTTCAATTAGCGGGAATGAAATAGAGAGAAAGCACTGAGCTATTTTAGGAATGCAAACTAAAGTGAAAGATGTAATTAAAGGTAAACAAGCATTAGTGCGTTCACATTAGCAGCTGGCCCGTGTCTCTGTAATAGCACCAGGTCTTCAAACTGTACGCACGTTCTCCCAGAATCTACGTGGTGCTAAACTGAACGTCCATAGGGTTACAGCTGGCCATGATGTAGGTCCAGGAAAGGGACGTACGGAAAGTAATGATGGCTTTGAATTTGGAACAGATCACAACCTGGTTACAGTATGTGTTTGTGTGGCCGAAGGCGAATATTTTCAACTCCGTAAGCTGTGTAACTCTCGAAAGGATAAACTGTGGTGATCCGGCCTTCCCAGCAAACGACGGGAAGTGTAAACAACCAAAACAACCATCCGGCAGTCAGAGACTGACGCGTTTAAATAAATACACAAGTAATGGAGTCATAAAAGTGTATTCCCCTCTAATTAGGAACTATTTTAAGATGCTATGGATTCCACATGCATTTGTCTTCCCTTACATTGAGTCATCTGCCGCTATGGGTGGCCATCACGCTGCAAAAAAGATATGGAACGAGTCTGTCCAACTCAGGGATGGGGGAAAAAAACTGAATAGAAAGAGGTCTCTTAAATGCTCGTTGCCATGGGAAATCGTGACTCGCCATTTGTTTGGGCCACTCACGCATTGCAAAACCAGGCATGAAGAGGAGCTTGCATGTCTATTTTGTGGTGTTGTAAATCTGTCCTCATCAGGAAGCATCTAAACGTGGCAATCCTACCCCCCCCCCCAATGTTCCCAAGAGGATTTGTTGTGAATGAGTCAGTTACTGAGAAACAGTAAACAGAATGGATAGACCGCCTCTTTAAAATGAACTGTTCGATCCGCTTTGGCAAGAACCCAAAACAAAGGGTTATTTTTCACCAATCTTTCCTTCCCTTATTACATTTTGTTCTTCTGTTGTTCAGCTCGAAGCCTGCATTTGTGTTCTGTGATTTTAAAACCATACTCGTACAGGAATATATTCTGTAATTTTAGCCCGCTTTAAAACGGAGGTGTCAGTCTTGGAAGCAAAACAGGGAAGTTAGAAGTAGTGATACACGTTTATTGATATTTACTGTGAAAGCTTTTTAGAGAAGTAAATAGACAACGAAACCGAACAATGTCATTTAGAGTACAATTAATGTATTATCCAGTTTTAAGGCAAATTCAGAGCCAACAAACGTTTTTATAAAAAAAAATTATATACAAAATAAGTCAGCATCACGCAGCTTGTCAGAGATTTTCTTGTCAAAGGTGTTCATGTCTTCACATTTTACTTCTTCTGGTTCTGGATCATTCTTCTCATGGCGGCATCGAGCACCAGGTCGGACTTTTTCACATCAATGTTGTCACAACCAACATAGGGGCAGCTGCCGGGTGGGGTGGGGGGGGGGGGGACAGAAGGTCACAAACGGCCCACGAGCCAAAACAATAACCTTCATGCTACAGACACCGTTTTACCCTCGGAGATGGCACCAGGAATTACGTATAGGACGTCTCAAAGTAATGTTTCAGGTACAAACGTCTGGTAATGCCATGCATTTAAAAAACAAGGCTTGTAATCAAGCTGTTATCTGCCATTTCGCAACACCAACAATGGAAAAACGATATCAGACACCCGCCAAGCAAACAGAAAAAGGTTTGTGTGGTGGATTTTCACTTCCGGCTCTTTTCATAAATTCCACCTGACACGCATCTTTGTTCCCCTTCAGAACAATGACAACACGAACACGGCCGGATACATCGGCTTTGTAGAGGCCGGTCGTCACCTGGCTGACGCTTTAGGGGAAAGAGGAAGCTAACACAGTTGAACTGTCACACGTATCATGCCACGCATGTCTAGCAGGATTAGCTACTGTATGTAGTCTGGGAGAGCCCAGCGCATATGTAGTTTGTGCGCGATCTGTGTTTACACTGGTATTCCTCTGGCTTCCTAGCCGTATTTTTTGGGATTCTGATGTGTGCATTCAGCAACCGACTGGCTTTCTGGGACCTCCTTCTTGTAACGATGTGCCGTGTGAAAAATGGCTGTGCATGAGCATTTCACACTTCAAAAGAAATCAATTTTTAAAACGTTATTTTTCCACTCCCCTGAGTTCCGATTGGTATGGATGCTGGTTTTACTTATCTGGTTTTGGCTGTCAGTTGCTCATCTTGTGTTTGGCTTCAACACACAGGATCTTCAGTGACACTCAGAGCCCCACACCGCATTTTTTTCTGTATTCAACTGAACCTTTTCACAGTTCGTTCAAGTTTCACGTCCATCCAGCTGCTTGCCCATCAACACACGGTCAAGTGAGTCTGAGGCTCACGTCAATAAGTTTGTCCTCGACGGGTACATCGATCCCCGTCTCGGACGACCGCTGGCTTCACTGAACCTCCTCATGGGGAAAAAACATTCAGTGGCTGCAATGGTGACTTTCAAGTGACCCTTAGAATGGGGATGGGCTTGAGGTGGAGCCTCCCACGGCATCGGTGCCAGGTGGTTGCCGACAGAGACGCTGACGCCCGCCATCGTAGTGACATTCCCCACACACGCGCAGGGGCTCGCAAACTGTCACACTCCCACACACCACACCTGTGCTGGGCTCCTCTCTGCTTTCCCCTAACCTCAGTCTCTTTCAGAGGTTAACCGATGTCACGGTCATAAATTGAAGACAGGCCTCGTTCAAAACACTCACCTCAACAACCTACAGGCTGCTTCCTCATCTGGCTTGCGCCGCATTTTCCTCGAGTGTTTAAACACAAATCTTCAAACCCCACTGTGGTTACCAGTAGGAGATTGTTGTTTTTTTTTTGTTGTTGTGAAACAAACAGAGCTGGTGCCAGGAAGGCCATTTTAACGCTCCAAGTGTCAGCTGGGTGAACGTCAAGCCAAGTCAACCTTCCAGGTAACAGATTTCACAGGAAACAGCCGCATGAAATGCAGCACTTTAAAAGCACCGCATGTTTTCAGGAATGACACTACAACCACATCAAGTACAGACACCACCGCGATGACGGCCGCTGGCGACACACTAGCTGTGTAAACACACTGTTTACACCACAGCTTGGCATTTCTGCGAAAAAGTGTCCGTCTTTTACAAAAAAACACTTTTTCCTCCCTCAAATCCAGTCCCAAAGTACAGATGGTTCATTGACCTTTGCAGCTTACAATGCACTGCAAACCGTAATTACTGTACTTGACTTAAATTGCTCCTGAGATGTGAGCCCTTAACACCTGTAATCCTGTGTGATTGAGTTTGGCATTAACAGCTTCACACACCCTGCACATGGCCTCAACCATGAAACTCACAAATGACTGTTAAGGGTATTAAGTTTGAAAATAATAACAACACTAAAAAAATACACCTTATTAAAAGGACTGGCCTTGCCCTACCTGGAGTAGGATTCCACCCCCCACCCCCCGTGACCCTGAGCAGGGCAAGATGTAAGAGTATGGATGGATGGATGGATTTTATGAAAGAGAGGAACACAGAGCTAACAAGCAGAGATGGCAAGGGGAAAAACCCCGAAACGACTGACAGGCAAGCAGGCTGAGAGATTAATAGACTGAATAGCTGGAAGTATTTTTGGTAAGGGAATTGTAGCTGTAATGGTACTTTCTGTAATGGTACTTTCTGCTGCGTGTTAGGGTGAGATTAACACAGAGACACACGACCAGCAAGAGCCAGCCAGCTTTGGCGTGTGATGCTGACGCGTCCTGCTGCTTCCACGCTTTCGGCATGTCGACACTCTGGGTGGTCTCGGGGGGCCTGGGCTCCCCACGGAGCGAGCCGAGCGCGTCGTGACGCCGAGCTCCTCCTCCGGCTGGGGAGCGAGGTGAAGTTCGGGGATCCATCGCTCATTAGTAACCACCAAGCAAAGAAAAGGGGACATTCATACCCATCTTCCAAGTGTCGAGGGGCGAGAGTGACGCCGCTCGAAATTCGAGGCGCCACAGCAACGGCACACGGTGTGTGTACTTGACCCAGCGGAGCGTAATCTCCGTTGGGTTATGGCTGTTAATTCCAGGTGTGTGAGAGAACCTGACAACCCTGATAGCCCTTTGACAGACACACAGAACCAAACGGTCTAGCTGAGTGGTCGAGGAAAGCAGATCACTTACCGAAACTTCTTTTTCTGACTCTGGCTGCGCTTGATGGCGGCCAACGCTGCCTCCTGCTCGTAGTAGTGGTTGCATTTGATATTCTTCATTGGGTTGACCATCTCTAGCTGTGTGTGTGGGGGAAGAGCAGATTAAAATATGAGGGTAGCTTGGCCATAACTGGAGTGGAGCCTTGTAGACCGGGGGGGGGGCTGGACGTACCTGGGTGATGGGACAGGAGAGGTTCATCTGGCTCTGCATGATGGCAATGTCGTCATCAAGCTCCTCCTCCACACCCCGCGAGGCCGAGGGATTGCCTGCAAATGCCAAGAAGGGGTGGGAACATTAGCAGGTATAGGCCAGTAGTACAAGGGGACCCATATAGGTCTGACAATTGTGGGGGAGGGGATTATGCCGTATTATCCATCTAGATCATACCAAAGACTCTGCTTATACTGTGACATCATCATGAATGCCGATCCACGAGGAAAACAACTAGTGGGTATAACTAAAACCGTACCAGACAAACTCAAACATGGTGGCTGTTTGTAGGACCTCATTGATTCATTTCAGCATGCAAAAAAGAATGACTCTTTGTTGTGGGAAGGAAAGACCCCTCATATCTTAGGCAGACACACTGGGGCTGGCATGGTCCCACATCCAAGGGAAACCATCATTTTTCTGACCTGACGGTTCTGCCATTAACTCTGTCGAACCCTCGACTGAGGTAACAGCGCCTCACACAGAGTCCGTCAGCCTGTCACCCATGAAACATGACCCCCGTGAAGTGAAACAGAAAAGGGGTCATGTTCCGCTCATGGTTCTCCCGTTGCAATCTGGCAAGCACCATGCGCGCCCTGCTCAGCCCCATCCAAATGCCTTCTCGCCACCCTGAAACAGCGGTGCAGTTTCCACCTGGACCTCTACTATTTCCCCCCCCCCCGGACACGTGTGTCTGTGTAACCCCCCGCAGAATTTGAATCCCCCCCACAGTCATTAAAGATGCCGGGAGTTTCCCCATATTACATTTTCAATTTCACCGAAATGCGAAGGCGGCCCTGCAGGTTGGAACAAAGTGTTATGAAAACACGTCATCTGGAACTTTTGGGATCACACCTTCAGCATTGATGGAAACGGGGAATTCTGCTTGAGGAGAACGTTTCTGTTTCACCCACGCTGTCTCTGGATATAGGGCGGCCCATAAGGACTGGGACACAATTTTGATTATTTTGTCTCCGTCTCAGTAGCACAATGGATTTGGATGCAACCTTTCAGTAGGACATCTTTGGAAATCTACCATCCTGCATCACGCACCCAGGTGAAAAAGATCGGGTAAAAAACCAGCACCGGGCTTTGGGGAAGGAAGGGAGGGAAATAAATCCCACAATCCACCGCTCCCGTCGCCAGAGGACAGGTCTCGGCGTTTTGGAGACGCCGCATTTTTAAGCATGGGGAAGTTAGACATGCTCAGTAGAAACACAACAGCAAGCGGGCAATGCGGAGCCTTGAGGCGGGGCTTGGATGTGCACGCTCAACACACGACGTCGCGTACGCAGTAAGACCGTCAGATCGAGAACGCGAGTGGGCGGGTGCCGCGCGGCCAAAACACGGCACCGAGACCCGCTTTCATGTGGGATTACTCATCGGGGATGGTAAAGAGAAAAAAAAATAAATGCATGAATGAAGTACGGCTTGTTTCGACCAGAGGGGAAAAAAAGAAAGAAAGCAGGAGCATGTTGACTCATCTGCGGTGTGGTCTTGCGGTTAAAAAAAAAAATAATAATTTTAAAGTCAGCTGCAGATTCGCAGATAATAAAAACAGAACATTTTGTAATGGAGCTGTTTTTTTTGCTGATCAGATGCACCCCAAGTGGCAAGTTAATGTCAAATGCATGCCATCTTCATTCTAGATGGGAGAGCGTGCAAAACGGCCACACAAGCATCACTGCGTCGGGGGGGTTGTCACTGATACATCGATGCGCTATCCTGCAGGGAACTAATAAGGTAAGAAAACGACAAACACAAGCTTTTCACCTACCAATGAAGATAGCTGCTGCCTAATAGAACAACTACAGGTTCAGCGTCGACACCGAAGCCTAGCCAATCCGGCAAGGAGATGAAAGCACCGGTCTCGCCTTAAACGTCCGACCCTGTGCCGTCTTCGTGTTGGTCATCCCGCACTCGATGCTTGGTCCGAAAGACAACGCCGACACGGTGGTTGGGAGACTCGCGTCCCATAAACATAAAACGATCAACATTTAAATCATCGATACCGTATCGTGACATTTCGGGTTACATTTCTTGGGGCAGAGCGACACACCCCATAAGATGCAAACCCAGTTGCTTAACCGCTACCCCACCTGGGTAAATAGAGTGGCTGGAGGAGGGACATGAGGGGCACAGATGATTCAACGTGCAGTGAGATAAATCCACCCCCCCCCCCCAAATGTTTGTCCATTCCACCACTGCCCCAAGAAGCAAGTGAATGGCATGAGAGTAATCTCTGTATTTCAATTTGGATTTAAATACACCTTCTGTAGGGTTGGGAGAACACAATTCCTCAATTACAATTCAACTGTGGGGTAAGAGCAATCAACATAAACAGTGAATTTAATTATTTTTGTCTTACAGAACAGATGGCTTTAGTGAAAACCACGTACGGCTTGCCGACAGATTATGTCAGGCAGGCGCGATCACGTGACCTGTTTGCGACCTCGTTCTTTAGCCGCCAATGACGGATCTTGCGCTCTCTCTCTCTCTCACACTCCCTTTTAGGTACACATGCGATAACAACGGATGACTAACGCCACAGTCAGTGGAAGGTATGAAATCATAACCAAATTCAGCATTTTATGGCACGGTGCGAGTGTGGCTGGTTAGACCAGGTTAACATAATGTCAAGTTCTGCTCATGCACAGCTTTGAAAGTAGAACTGGAAAGAAAAGGGAGAAAAACAATAAAACAGAGGAACATTCTTCCTGCAAGCTGAGCTTAACGAGGTGGTGGCTGTGGTTTGAGATCTAAATACTGACCTTCTGGAATGCTGAACCCAGAACCGATTATGCATGAGCAACAGAGGGGATAGAACATCCAGAAGGCGAAGCAGAGGACGGACTCTTTACTGTGTTATGGGAGGCATATGGTTAACCCAGTGATATACGATGCCGCCTTTGACCTTCACCGGTTATTGTGCAATGACCTCCCCGCTGCTGTATCAGTGAGTTTTGCATGACAGTGGTGGTGAGCAGATGATTTGGACAGGCCTGGGCCCTTCCAGACGCCATGCTTGATAAATGTCTCGGTACCTCTTCTCTAAGGAACTGGGGTTGACGTAAACGATCACAGGATTGAGGGTGTGGCGTTGGCTGTGAAAACAGAGAACCCAGGCCCCTCTGAGAGCGCTGACCTACACTAACACTAGGGGGGGCGGGGGGGAGGCTATAACAACCGGCTAGCTGCTATCCTCGGGCTCCCCTCGCTTTCTTAGAAGTCGGCTGTTTGCAGTTGGCAAACGGGCAAGTTGCACAACTGCGATGCTGTTCAAACTGTTCTCGTGAAGGCCGCAGTAAATATTGGTACATAGACGCACTGGCAAACCTGTGCAGTCACCCCAGGCAGTTCTGCCCCCCCTCCTCCCATCACCCATTGACATTATTAACATGAAACTTTGATCTGGCCTGACTTACTCATAGACCACCTTGACGTGTTATCCTATGTGGCTGGACGCTTTATTGGACTCGTTTCACGTTGGCTGCCTTGTAGTATCCTCGATAACCCAAACTGAACCGCCCATCTGAATGCGCCAATGTGGTTACTTGACCGCGATGGCCTTGAAACGCTGAGGCAGAAGGGAGACCCAGCCTGCAGGGACAGAGAGGTCACCTGTGGACGTTTACCGTGAATATTTATGACATTCGAATGTGGCTCCGCATATCCAAAGGGCCCATGTGCTCATTAATTGATGTCATTTTAATGGCTTCTGGAGTGACACATGGCACTCATAAATCGCACTGTATGGAATCACCTTTTAAATCACACAGCACAGAATCCAAGATGTCCAGCTGACATCTTCCTGCAGCCTTTGCACAAACGGTGCGTTTTACCAATATCAAGTCCACTTTTTACACTCTAATTATGACAGGACCCCCACTGCTGAGCTACTCTCCACCACAGAGGGAGAACAGGCAATTTCCCCACACCTAGCAGAGACTTAAATGCAGCACACGGCTGCAGCAAACTCATTCATCCTGACACACAGCAACGCAAACGCAGAGTCTTAGGACCCAAACCGGATAGATGGATGAATGGATGAATAAACGTTTTCAATCCATGGAGAGAAATGAAACAGATAATAAAACCATACATCTCTAAATCAAAACGCCACACTGGAGAAGCAGGTCTGTAAACTGAGTGGACAGTACATCTCTACCACTGAGAAGCCTGCTCTGTCTAAAGCCAGGTGAGATGAAGGCAGCTCTGTGTAGGGAGTCTCCCGGGTAACCAGGGAGACGTGTCTCAGACGCAGACACCGATTCGGAGGACGCCGGGACGCATTCCACGAAATTCGCACCTGCCCTCTTGACCTTTTCCAAATGACGGCTCTGACATTAAGAGCCAGACGAAGCTGCCATACCGGCCAGGCGGCAGGAAATCTTGCTCCGATGACTCATTCGCTAGGCTGAAAAAGTGAAAGCGAGCGTGCCAATGCCGGCAGGGGGCTAACGGGCTAATTGTGGTGATAGGATCAGAGAGGGTCCTGATGGAGGTGGCCTGGAGTGCCACAGACTGGAGGGCCATCTTTGGACAGGTATTGTGAAACTTTAAACAGTAGCACGTTTTGTTTAATGAACCAACAACAGAGGCGCAGGGAGGTATTGTGCAATCAGTGCCCTCAGCTAATTATTATGAGATCAAGTAGTGGTCGCCATAGAAACAGCTTCCCTGTTTTTCCAAAACAAGCTTTGGCGAGTCCTTTCTGCTGCCGGCCCCAAGAGAGGCGGTATGCAGGGGGGCAGCAGGAACACGCACCCAGGGCGACGACATCCCGGCATGAGTTTGCCCGGAGAAAAAGAAAATAAGAAAGACAAAATACTTCAGTAAACGAACAAATTACAAGGACAGGAGGCCCGTTCCGTGTAGTGTGGTGTGGGGTCTTTCTACTCCCTCTGCAGGGACCGTCTGGCTTGAAGTTTATTTTCAATTCTTCACCCCAAATACAGTCAGAAAAGGCTCCTCTTTCCCCCTCCCGGTGCCCCTTTCCTGCAATCACGCCTTACAGCCTGTGCTGGGCTTTAAACAAGAAAACACCCCAGCGGTAAAGGCGAGCAGCCCCGCCGTGACCCTAATGCCACAAGGACCCCCCCCACCATATCTCTGTTCTTTGACGTGGACCGACACAAGGGGCTCAATGTACAGGACTGTGCAATCCGGCGTGTTACGCTAGCAGGTCAGCCGGACTGTGACGGCCATACAGTGCCGTCTCGGCGAGAAACACGAGTTACGCAACGCCAAAAACTAAAGACAGAGAAGGGGAAGAAAAAAGCTAAAAAAAACAAGCAGATGAGTGAATGCAATATGGCTTGGGGAACAGTGCCATGTAAATCCTAGCTGGCCACCCAAAAACAACAAGCTCATAAAATAATTAAAAAGTCAGACACCCATTAATGAATTTCTTCTGGGTCCTAAAGTCCATCTTTAGGGCTACATAGGAGCCCTCTGAGGTAATATATTATTTGCAAACCTCAGTATCAGTACCTGCCTGGATACACCTGGTTAGCAGGAAGCTAGTAGCTTCCCATTCCACAGCTACCTCACCTGCGTCAGTACCGAGGGCAGGTGGGAACAACCATCATCTTCCAAAACGTTTATTTAGACTTGAAATGCCACCTGTCAAGTCATGCATCAAGTCAAGCAGAATGGCCCTTTTTCAATGCCCTTCGTTTGCCTGAAAGCAGACTGGTTCTTACACTAAGCCCTGCGTGCCGAGCAGAAGCCTCAAACACCCCCCCCCCCAATGACATACAGTCATCTGTTAATAACAGGAAACAGACCGAGCTTCTGGGGCAGATTTACGCTATGCTGCACACTCCAGTTATCTCCAGAGAACCGGCTGATGCTAACAGAAGCCATATGAGGACAAGACGGAGAGAGCGTGACCCACCTTCCACACCAGGCCCCCACCAACTTAGATGTGCACAGACACCGACACACCAGATACGGAAAAGCACCGTGATAGGGAAAAGCACCGTGAAACGGGCACAAAACGACCAGCTGTTAAAGGTGGGTCAAAAAAAAAAAAAAAACCACATTGGATTTTACTAATTAATGTCCTGATTCCCAGCACGCTGGGAGGCTCCTTCCTGCGCATGTCCCGGCTCCACCATAGTAAGAGTCTGTCCGAGCCGGCTGATGGTGGGGGGGCCCTTTTACGAGCCTCACACTTGATCCCTCGGGGATACTGCGGCTGGTCGACGCCCCTCCTCCTTTTCACACCGCTGGACATCAAACCTCCGTTTGGCAGGATGTGTCACCCCTTTGGTTGTGGTTTGGAAAATTGAGCACGGAGCCAAATCTTCAATGGAGGAGGCACAGTATTTCAGAAAGGATCAGGGAACAGCTCACAGACGACACACCAACCTCTTCATTCACTAAATTCAGGAGATTTTTTAATTTTAAGAAAGGATGGATCCCTGAAAGTTCATTAGCTTGCCACAGCGAAATAACTGTATGTTTTCTATTTTAGGCTTTACTTGTATTTACCACCGCCATGCTTATAAAAACCCCTTCATAAGTCAGGCGTACCAATGCACACATGGAAACCCATCCTAGCTTTTGCCTGAGTTGCTAAAATAAAATTGCATCCCTGCCCTACCCCCCCCCCAACACTACCACCAAGATGTCATAGGCGATACGTACAGCAAACCTGTTGACAATGTACCCCCAACCCCCATGCACTCCGGATGGTCCCTCCGCAGTCATCGGCCCGCAAACCCCGGCATTTAGATGCTGGCGGCTTGCGCAATGTGCCCTGCCATAACCTAATGTCCCCGATGGAAAGCGAGGCAGCCCCGGGGCTGAGATACCCTCTGCTGTGCGAGGGAGAGAATCCCACTGACAGGAGACGCGTGCTAAATCGTGCAGCTCCCTGGATAAATGGCAGTGCGAAAATGGTCTTTGTTGTATGACACTCCTCTTTAGCTCGTTTTCTGCACAAAGACACTGGGGGGGGGCACACAGGGAAGCCTGGGTGGCTAAATGAATGTCACCAGGGGACGAGGAATCCTAAGAAAGAAGGGGGGGGTCAGAGTTCCTGGAACGCAGCAAGAACGGCAGCGAGGCTCGCAGCAGCCCCCCCCCAGGCTTGCACCGTTAATGACTCACCCTGTGACTCATGGCCCAGCCATCCTGGCCTGTTTTAAAAGGCTGCCAGGGAGCTCTGTTAATGTTCAACACGCCGAACAGCTCTGCTGCTCGCACAGAGAGTTAGGGGGGGAAAAAAAATAAAATTAAAAAAAAAAAAAAACAGCCGTTTCCATGGACATCCACCGGAGTGACCTGAAGGCTGGATGGATATGCTCACCAGAGGGAGAAGCAGCAATGTTATTTTCCAGGTAGACACTGTAAAAAGCCCATAAAATGCTCTGTACTTCAGCCATGCGGGGGGGGGGGGGTTCACTTCTCCTGCATATTTTTGTTTTTTTTATTTCTGCAAACCTACATCAATCCTATAGTGTGGCTATACTACAGTATCTACAATCGGCACATGTGAAAGCATAGCATGAAATAAATCTGAGCCTTAACAATAAAAAAATAAATCTTAACTGGTGACTCGAAGGCAGCCTGTTAAAACATCTAGATTTTCAGCTTCTGAAAGCAAATTAAAGAGCAATCCAGCAGGAACCAAAAGACATGCGTATACTCATGTCAGTTCAGGGCAAGTCACTGAAATACCTAAGGCGGGTGGTCATAATTGGAAGAGTGAAGCACGGAGGTCAACTGCACCGGGACTGACCAGTTTCACATGCACGCCTGTGCTGTGGCTCGTCCGCTTCCCGCGGCCCCCTAGTGGCAGTGTGCTGCAGTGCAACGCTACCTTGGTATGACGTAATCCCCGATCAGGTTTCATGTGACGTTTTTGCTAAATGTGCGAGTCGGGAGCGATGCATGTTACATTAGGATGTGTTAAATGCGGCGGACAGACTGCATCTCCCAGAAATTCCCCGACTCCCTCCTCCTCAGGATTTTTATGACCTTTATTTTAGTAGGGACGTAACTGTGCCATTTGGCATGCAAAAAGAAAAAAAAAACAAAATAAAACACAAACCCACAATTTGCGTGTGCAACAAATAGACAAAAAAAGAAATAAATAGATCCAACTCTGTCCTGGAAGCAACCAAGGACACCAAATTAACTCAGAATTCAAATGAACGACTCACTGCCAGCCAGCACTGCATAAGCGATCACTGAAAGCGAACATTGAAAAAAAGACAAAACACACACACACACACACACACAACTGATGCAACCACCCAGATTTTTAAGTCTTTAACCAGCACTGAAGCTCTTGCAGCTGTCAAACGACTAATGGTAGAGAGCAGCTAAGCTCGTCACGTCTGGGTGGTCATTCCAGGCCGGACAGGGAAAGAATCGAGCCAGCGAATTTAAAAAGGAATGCCTGCATTGTTTGGTGAGGAAACGCAGACCTTGGTATGATGCAATAAAACGACACAGACAGTTAAGTGCTGCCCCCCCACCCCACTTTGCAGCACTGTCAAAGAATGATATTTTGTAAAGGTTGCCCATTTTAACAGCACATATGCTTTCTGTTTGTTTTCACACGTCCCACTGAAGGCGTGAGGCTGGTTTCTGCAGCGTGCGGGTTTAACACATCGAAGATGGGAGCTGTTTCAAAGACGGCAGCCCCAGAGTCAATCTAAAACTGCCTTCCACAACACACGAGAATCGGCACGTGGTTCTGAGCTAGCCGGGTCATGAGCCAAAATACGGGAAGAAAGAGCTCGACCGGACAGAAACGTGTGTGAACGTGCAGGTAACGGATGCACGTTTGGGAACTGGTGAAGGGGAAATCCTTACTCTGCTTGGCGAAGTTCCTGAGGCTCTCCTTAAAGGCTACCACCTTGTCATGCGTCTGGAGGTCAGCATCAGAGAGGCCAGCCTTCAGCTCGGCATGCCGATCCTTCACCGCATCTTTGAGGGCATGCATGGCTTCTGGGGGCTGCCGTTGATCCTGGGGGAAGGGAGTCAAGGGGACAGGAGTAGTCAATAGTCCTCTTAGAACCCAGGTAAATAATTTTTTGTTTGACTGAGAACCTGGCTGACTAAGCAGTATCATCAGTATCATTGTGACAAGTGACAAGCTTCCAGTGCTTTGTGAGGGCCATTGAGCGAAACTTCAGTCATCACACTTACAGCTGGGCGCCGCACGCCACGGGGCTCATTCTGTTTTTCAGGGAATCGTGGGAAATGGAGCAGACAAGTTGGGCCTGCTCATGAGTCACGGAAGGAGAATCTGTGACTCACAGGAGCATAGAAGAGCGGATGAGTCAGTGAGAGGCCATTTAGGCCTCGCGCGACAGGGAGGGCACATCAAAGTCGATGTGCTCAGGTGTGTGCGTTTTGCCATTGCCGTCACCTGCGAGCTTCATTGTTCCCGAATTCTTCCGCTTTATGTATGCCAGTTCAAGCATTCGCAACTTCAGCCATCAAAAGAATGTGGCGTCAGAGAGTCGTTCCGTCAAAATGGGCAGAGGGGGTGGAGCAGAGACAGTTACCGGCTGAGCACGTTCTACTGTAAACCTGACTGCTGATAAGCGCGGCCGGGGGCTAGCCGTGCCACGTGGCATTCTGGGCCGATGACTAGAGCCACCTGTGTGGTTATGTGCTCCACAGCCTTGGTAAAGCAGGTGATGTCTTCATCCAGCCTGGCACAGTCCAGGAGTAGCTGCTCCAGTGTCTGGATGCCCTGCTCACTCCCTGCAATACGAAACAGGCAGTGAGCGAGGTTGGCAGAGCCCCACCCACAGAAAGAGGCCCGTTTGGCCTTACGAATGACAGCTGTCGCTGCAATTGCACCCTCTGCGCTCCATCCAGATGCATGGCCCGAGCGGTAAGCAAACACACGATGGAAGACACTGAATCACTCGCCACACGATATGTTCGGCATATGGGCTGCACCAACTTCTCAGAGAGGCCCAGAACTAATTCACTCCAGCCTGAGAATCACACTAACCTCCAATAAGACGCATGCAGGAGAAACGTGGCCAAAGCCATACCGGCTGGGGAAACACGGGGACCGAGTTACCTTGAGTTTCTGCCAGGTCCATGGCCACGTCAGTCACCACGCTCATCACCGTTCTGACGTCACCCTGACAAGACTTCAGGGAAGACAGGTTGGATTTCACCACAGTCAGGGACATCGCTCCATGTGTCGGCTGCTCCCAGACCTGCCGGTAGGCACGATGGCACACAGCGTAAGCCGACAAGCGTGTGTTGATCAGTGTCCAAGCACTGGGAGCTACACTCACCAAATGAACAGCACTGGAGAGGATTCTGAAACACAAATGTTTGTTTAGTGTGGTCCTGAGCCACATAATAAAATACACACTAGTGGGGTAAAAATTGGCAGCTCAGATTGTTGACCCACAAGATTACCTTGTTTAAAAAAAACATTATGTTGACAAACATGTTGTCATTTCCTCTGAGCACATCCATTTTAGCCAATGTCATCAGTGTGTCAAAACATATGCATCACTGCTTTCTTTACAATAATATGTACAAGGGATTGCACACTTCAATCAACATAATGCACATATATGAAAAGCAGCACGAGTTAATACTCAGCTGTGTGGCTGCATGCAGTGAGAAAAGAAAAAAAAAAAACATATTTAAAAAATTTAGAAAACCTAAATACCAAAACATCCGAATCAGGATGCAATCTTAGAAGTGTATAGCAATGTACCGCTCATGCATCCTTGAACAAGGTGTTTTTAATGTGAACATTACACGCAATCGTATTATGTAAAACTGCCATTATCTTTGGATGTTTTTTTATTAAGCAACCTGTCTGACCCTAATCTAATCAAGGAAACACATGCCTATTTCTCAACTCGAAAAACACATGAGAGGCATTGCATTCACAATGTCAGCTAGCTGCCAAGCCTGAATAGAGCGAATTGCAACACGAGCAGCTGACTGTTGCGCCAAAATCGCCGCGCGCCTTCTGTCACGACTGAACCCGCGAGGCTGCGCGCTCACGAGCGACACACAGCCTCAGACTACGAAAACGGTAACATCTAGCAACTATCTTGGCCGCACTTTGCTCGCAAACAACGTGTCCAAGACAAATAATATTTCCGGTGCAGGCTAAGCATTAATACAAAGTGAAACAAGACCCGACCTGCACTTGCTAGCTACTCCAGTCACGTCGCTCTTCGAAATTTCCGGCAAAACTCACCAGCGCCCCGCATTGACCTTGCCGCGTATTGCATTATGGGATTTGTTGTTCTAAGTTCACTTTTAACGCGGAATCAAACGGGCCCCAAAAACTACATTTCCCACACATCACCTCGACTAACTAATAATCGTTCATACAGTATTAATATTTTACTGGCTGGTGAATCAAGCCCTAGCACCGAATTACGTTAAAGAGTTTGTTCATTCGGTTTCAGATTTATGGTTTATAGCCGCGGTCTGCCCACGAATGACCTAGAAAAATTTATACACTACGCAGTTTTAGCGGCAGATGTGAAACAGCGATTAAATTGATCAAAATCTTTATCGAAATATGTGAGGCATTTTAAGGAGATAAACATCCTGTGACAAATAGTTAAATTGACCTTAAGTATTATCCTTAAAACACACATCTCTGTATAATGTAAACTATCGTGACCAAAATTAGTGGCTCGACGTGTAGCACTGTGGCCTCACACCTCCGGTTTTGCATGGTCCCCCCACGTTGGGTGGATTTCCTCCAGTAATACAAAGACATACAGTTAGACTAAATGGACATTAAATTTCATGTGCTGTGTGCATGGACGTCGTTCAGTTCCCAATCCAATGAGCTCTCCTGTATGGTGCCCTTTATTGCTGCCATAGAAATGCTCCAGGATAAACGTGGAAGATGTGTAAACGTAGTAAGTACCAAAGCCATTTATTTGAGGCAATTTTTCTATCTGAAACTGGCAAATATGGTAGCACTATAACCTGAGTTAAAATGGATATAGATATGCTGCTGCTGGAATATCGTTTGGCGTTTAATACAGCTAAATATTTGCAAAGTTTACCTTTACACTCTGAGCAGCAGTAAAAATGATGGCTCAGTGAAATCAAGCAGGGCCTGTGAGAACAAAACATGCTGCAATCTATATTACATATTGTATTTGCAGATGACCTTGTAAAAATATATTTGCTCGAAGGTGTATGAAACTCAATATGAGTCATTTAATGCAGGGGATTCCAAGCGCTTTTCCATTGAATGCAGGATGCTCTCATGCATGTCACAAGGTCTTCCTGCTCGAAGAAGGATGTTAGCTAACATGGTCCACTGCACACTGGCTTGTTAACTACCACAATTCTCCTGTTTACAGACAGAACAAATAGAAACAGATCCTCTAAATGAGGCATTTAATTCCTGAGTGCAGCTGCATGACATTTGGAAGGTGCAGTATAAATGTGATCACCTCAAACAATGATGCAGCAGCTTGTGTACAACAAACAAGGGTTAAATAGAAACTGGACTTTTTAGGAATCAAAACATGAACTGAGGATAAGTCAAAATGTTTCACCTGAATGGACTTAGCGGCACATCAAGTCAAGTTTTATTGTCACGTGTTCCAGAGAACACAGTGAAAATCTTTTGCCAGAGTTGCAGAGATGCATTGGTCACTGGTTAGAAATCTTGCCCCAAAAGATGTAGTTAAAATCTTGCCTCCACCCTGTGTGGGTGGAGTAGTTAAACTGGCATCTACAAATTGTCCATAGTGTGTGATTGGATGCATATGGCCTGTGATGCTCTGGTATGCTGTCCAGAATGTTTCCAGGCATTGTGTCCTAGACTGAGACGGGGTCCAGTTGGCCACTGCAGTGGATAAACAGCTAGAAGATGGGCATATTCAGTTAGCATTCATCTGTAAAGAGCACTGCAGATAAGTGTGTGTGGGGGCAAAACTAATCATTTTTTATTTCTTATTGACAATACTTGTTTCTGTTAATACATAACTTCCAGCATTAAGACAACGTACAATTCCCCTGTGGATACGGAGGTAACTCCACAACAGCTTCCATGAAATATTCCGTGAATATGATTATTACTGAATCCTGAATTACAAATACAGTGGCTGCTGTTTAACAGCTGCCTAGCAATATGAATTATGGATTGTATCCATGTATTATGTAGTCAACACATTTAGCTCAACATAACTGAAAGCTTGGTTTGCTGCATTTCTCCATAAATACACAAGTCACGCTGGTATAATATGCAAACTTATGTACAATGCTTTTATTAGCAAAGTGGTTGGCATCTGGGTTGCTGAATGCATACAAAGAAAGATTAAGCTAATTGCAGCTGAACACAAAAACTATGTAAAAATGTCACATTATAAAAATCTAACACTGAATAGTGCTTCGAGATTAATCATTAGTGCTTTAAGATTAATCGACAGTATGCGGAAGAAAAGGTCGCCATCAGTTTAGCAAAAAAAATACTTCTGTGATCCATTCCTGGTATCGATGTCTGACGTGGGGCTGGTGACACCGACATCAAAGGACCGTCCTGAACTCGTCAAAGATGAAGCTGGGCACATGCGCCTCCACCACCTGAATTAGGAAACCGTCGGCAGTTTCACTGGGTTTTCGGGGAAAGAGGCTAAGCATATCTGGCTCAATCAGACTAGGCTTTAATGGGGGACAATATCTAGCTTTACAGGAATGTTGCCTACCTTACGGGGAAGTTTCGTGTAATGCACGTAGTCTTCCAGGAACATCAGTGCTCCTACCACATCCGAAGGCATTTCTGGTATTCGCTGACTGAAGAATACCAAGAAGACAATTTATCAGTCGGAGAAAGCTGAGGTTTCTGGAGTGGTTGAAAGACTGATGAACATAATTTTCTCCATAACAGAATGTCATCTTTCTACTTTAGATGCACATACAAAAAAAAAAAAAAAAAAACTTATGTAAATCATTACATGCTTCAATAGTAAAATCAGTTATATGTAATGTTTCAGAGTGGAGTTCACAGGATAGCTGTGCAAGATTGGTCAGGTGGATCATACCTGGTGCACTGCTCCATGATGGAACGGATGAACTGGCCAATTAAAGCCAGGAACTGCTCAGTGTAGCGCGAGTGGAACTGCTTGAGTAAGGTGAGCAGGCCCAGAACCAGAGGTGGCCAGTCCACCGGGTCGGCAGCCTTGCGGCACGTCATTCCTAGTGGGATGAGATGAACGCCAGAATTAGCAATTAGCACATGGGGAAATAACAGCCCAGAGACTCTGCCAACAGCTCCCCCTACCTTGATTCTTGCTGTACTGCAATTTTGGCAGCTGAGCGATGAGGAAGAGAAAGTTGACGATGGGGAAGTATGGTAATCGTTTGGTGGTGATGTAGATCTGCAGGTGAATGGAGGGGGATACAGCATGTTTGATCAAGGACAGCTACATGACCTCTCTAAGAATAACAGCGTAAAGTGCAGTAGTTTTGTATGACAATAGCCAAGATAATTGTTTATTTTCAGGCAATTTCTACCGCCTGACACCTGTGATATTACATTACATTTATTTATTTAACAGATGCTTTTGTCCAAAGTGACACGCAGTGAGGTATATCACAGAGAATATGGAACAAGGCCTCAACAGTCATATGAGCAGTTTTGCCAACCGTGGGATTTGATCTAGCAACCTTCCAGTCGTGTGAACAGACACACACCGCCTCGTATTGATTTAGGATGCACTTCTGCATAGTTTGGGATACCCCCCCCACGATTGTACAATATTTTCTCTGAGCAGATCAAGGAGATGACCTTGTTGAGCGGGTTGTGGATGCCTGCTGCCTCCAGATAGGCTGTGATCTCGTACAGGAGGGTGTTGTCCTCCTTGGGGTACGGTAGGCTCGGATCCTGGTAGTGGGCTTCGATGTCGGCCAGCAGGGACCTGCCCATAGAAAAGCGTGCTGCTCAACCTGGAAATGCTCCCAGCGGAGTCATCGTAAACCAGGAATGCAGGAAGACGGAGCTCAGGCTGACTTGTTCAGGTTCTCCAGAGCAGCTGCCAGGTGCTTGGAATCAAACTTGCAGGAGTAGTTTAGCTCGTTAGCAATCTGCTGCCTGAGGATCTGCATCTGGCCAACCTGCGCACGCCGGTGAAGATGTGGAACACATCAGTCTCATGTGAGATCGCATCTCCTACGTGACTCTTCAAATAAAAATGGACTGAATACCTTCAGGATTGCATCCAGATAAGCTGCCCAGATCTTCTGTGTTTTGGCGACCGCAGTAGAGTAGACTTTAGAGGCGTTCGCTGAAACAAGACATACAGGAGTGTGATGTGTGACTATGACACAATGGCCCACCATGCAGGGCAGAAGCTACCTACCCACAATGCCTTTCACCGGATTGACGGCACTCAGCATGGCCTTGAAGACGTCGACTACGGCTTTGTCCCGGAGGATGGTCTTCTGCAGCATGTTCAAGAAGTTCTGCAGATGAAAACTCAGCGTTGTCAGACAGACCTACTAAAACCTTACAAATTTTTTTTTTTTTTAATCACAGGACCAAGAGATTTCCCAACAAAAAAGGTTCAGAAGTTGCTGAAACCAATCAAATATTGTCCAGGAAGCTTATAAAAGCTAAACTGTTTTATACTGTAGCATCTGTAAGAATTAAGTAAACTGATCTGCGGTCAGTTACCTGCAACTCCTTCACAATCATGAAGCAGAGAAGTCGGTCGAGACCATTGAGGCCGAAGGTCCCCAAGGTGTCCTGGATTTCAGAGAAGAGTCTGTTGTTTGTCACCTCCTGATGGGTTCTCATGTCGTACCAGGTGTTCATCTGGTTCATATAACAGGTTGCTCTGAAATGGCCAGTTTGGTACAGTAAATGCTTCTGTACTAAGATCCATCTCAACAGCACATACTGCAACAAGAGTTCAAACAAAACGATGTTTTGAGGAGGAACCAGACCCGGCGTATGACCTGCCAGATCATTTTGGGGTGTGACATAATCAGCTCAGTATACATGTCTTAACCAAAATAACCAACTTCCTGGAGGTAGGGGGTTAAATAGATATAGGATCTTACTTGGGATCGGTGATCCTGAGAATTTCCCTACATAGGCGTCCGATAAAGGTGGCAGACTCATCCACAGGGGGGTACTTGGGAATAGGGATGTGAGTTGACTGATACACACTTTGCCAATCCTGGATCTGGACACAATGACAAAATTGACCGTAATATGTATGTACAGGAGATGGGGCAATACAAACTAGTGAGATGTTGAGCTCTTGTGGGAAAGGAATGCATCTTCAAGGGAACCCTGCACACACCTTGGTCCGGAGGAAGCTGTTACACTCCTGCTCCACGTTGTAGTTGATAATACGGGAGACCTCCTCCTGCCAGATCTTCAGGCCGTAGATGCTGACGTAGTCCTGGATGTACTCAAAGGAGCGGTAAAAGCCGTCCATGGTGGCTGCCATCTCCTTCAACTTGGGCATCAGCTCGCTGGTCTGGGAAAGGTACAGGCATGCATCACCAGGAGGGGGGTGGGACACAGTGGCAATGAATGGCCAATCACAGCTCTGCAGCTGCACAGGCAGCCAATGAGCTTCTATTCTCAAAATGACAGCGAATCGATCAGGGCAAAGAAAAAGAATCTAATAACACATATTCACCCAAACCCATCTGCCTACTAGGTCTCTTGGTTTAGATCAGCAAACCTGAGAACTCACCTTCGCTTTGGGGTTGAAGATGAGACCTTTGTGTAGGGCAAAGGCAACCCTCCTCACCAGCTCCTTTCTGATACCGTCCTCCAGCAGCTGTTTGGGGTCAACCTGCAGGGGATGAAAAATGGGTACATCTGGAAACACAAGAGAGCCTTCGTGAAGACGTCCTGCAGTGAATATGACCTACAACTCAAGGCTAGGAGCACAGCACGTTCCGAATACTTCACTTTAAGATCCTGCTGTTTTACCTTTGGAAAAAAAAAAACTGATAAATATTTCTAATGCTCAGTTATACAACCAGCGTTAGAAAAAAGGTACTACCTCATGACAAAATGATTTATGACTGCATATTTGCGTCTAAGCAATGCTTTGATGAGAATAAATGCAAAACATACTGCTGTGCTGTAAAGCAGAAACACGAAAGTGAAATATGAGACTGGGGTTTCCACCCACCTTGATGATACCAACGAGGGTGGTCTTCATCATGAGTATTCCCTCGGTGAAGATGGAAATGGCGTGGGTGAGTTTGGCCACCTGTCAGGAGAAGGAAGAGTGCCGTGATGTCCCTCCAAGGATGCCATAGGACGCCCTGTGGCTACACCTTGGTGTCACCCGACCGCCTCCTCACCTCGTAGCGAGGAGCAAGCTGGGCATAATCCTTCAGTTTTTCCTTATCCAGGCGTGTAGGAACTTCCATGATGTCATGGATCTGCAGCTTAATAATTCTGGCCAGAGACGTGAACATGCTCTCTGGGATGATCTGCAGGACCTACCATAACGTGGGGGTAAACAATCACGGAAACCATAAACCAGGAAGGAGGTAGGATCTTCTCAAGAAAAAACAAACAAGGGAACATTAAACAAGACACGGAGAATAGTCACTGTATTAATTTAATGGAGTATCATATTAAGCGCATTTGATGGAGTGGGTGGCCAGTTGACCTTTGAACCCCAGCAGTTCTCTTTCTCCTAACTGAGGAGTTTCTGATTCCTCTCCTCCATTCTCTTCTGGCCTTTTCCTTTCTAATCAATGTACATTACAACACACTCCTGTTAAGTGCCTTGGGGCAGCTGTTTTGTGAAAGGCACTATAAAAAAATCAACTGAAATTTGGTTGAACAGGAGGCGTGTGCCCTGACTGCATTACAGAAAAGGCAGTGGATCCAATGCATCACAAAGGCGGGCTATTCTCCACCCGGAGTACCTTCCTGACGTAGGCCACCAGCTCGCCGGAGTAGAACTGGGAGACACTGAGCAGATCTGGGCTGTCGGCCTGGTTGATACGCAGCAGGGGCAGGTCCAGGGCAGATGCCAACTGCTCACAGAGGACAGCGGGTTAATGCTGGGGCCACATTTTGCCCACATGTGTGGACACCATAGTTACCAACTGGAAGATACCACGCAGCAGCACACGGAAACCGTACAGATAAAGAAAAATTCATCTAAGAGTCAATGTTTAACCAATAGTGAGAACACATTTTTCTATAGTAAATCTAGCCACCTTCAGGAAAGTCGCTCGGAGTTTGGTCACCATCGAGGGATTTACTCGGATGCTCTCCTGCATGATGGACGTGAAGCTGCAGGCGAGAGCAGCAAAAACAGAAGAGGTTATTCACGACACCCATGGGATATGTCCGCTGTGGGCCCGTGACTCCGCCTACTCACCTGTCAATGAGCTGCCAAGCATAGGAGAGGTCCCCCACGATCTGCATGGTGATCAGGACCTCCTCCTTGATGTTGATGGTGCGGATCATCTGGTGCAGGAACTTGCGGGTGTCTGCCAGGAACTGGCAGACCTGCAGGTTGGACTCCAGTTGGTGGAATTCTTGTACCTATATAAAAAAAATTTAAATTTCAGCAAGAATTGAACATAGGAAAGAATCACTAAACTAATGTATCACTTTACGAGTCTACATACAATGGAATCAATATTACAGTGACACACAAACACAATTACATACATAAACCAGGCATCCCGCTTCTAAAAGCAAATCCTCGGTAGGACCTAGACTCTATCCCGGACAACATAGGGCACAAGGCTGGGGCACACCCAGGACAGGATGTCAGTACACTCAAATACAACCATCGAGAAAAAGTTGGATACCTCCACCAGGGCCTGGATGAGCTGCACGGTCTTCCTCCCTGCAGCTGTGGAATCTTCGTAATTCAGGGACTCAATCTGCTTGGAGATCTCTCTGAACCAGGCCTGGAGGTTCTCTGGACGCGCGCACGCACACACGCACGCACACAAATTAACGTTACTTAGAATAACACCCAGGAATTGTTGCAAATAACACATACACGTTTCTGTTACTTCAGATACAAAGGCTGCGTTTCAGTGCGTGCTAGTAACTGGATCTGTTGATGTCGAGCTGAGTTTCCCCACAAAGTCCTTGAGCGTCACTGAGAGGATAAGTCCTCAGTAAGGCCCAGGCCAGACAAACAGCCATCAGCACAGCAGGACTCCTGGCCACGTGTCTACTAGCCAGACAAACAGCCATTTTTAGAGTTTGTCTGGCCAGGAGTGTAGTAATTCTCACCATTCTTCTCCACCCGAGTGAGTGGCTTGACCCCTGAGAAAACCTCCGCCAGCTCGGTCATCCTCTCTGATCCCTCCTTCTTGTAGCTCTCCCATTTGACCTGCTTCTCGGCAAGCATCTGCTTGAACATCTGGTGGAGTCCGAGCACAGCCATTTAAAAACAAATCACGAACGTGGGAGTGGCCGCCTCGTTGAGCGACGGGACCGTGATGGGGGGATACACCGACCTCCTTCAGGATAAACTCAAACTGGGCCGTGTCTAACAGCAGCTGGAAGAGGACCTTGGAGTTGAACTTGGAGTCGTTGATGACTTGGTCTTTGATCTGCCGAAGTCTCTTGTTGTTTGGGTCATAAGCTGGCCGACAGAAGACAGACATATGGAGGAAGGTGTGTTTAAGAAAGACAAGAAAAAAAAAAAAAAAAACTGATGTTGGACATTTTGGTCCAACGTTTTAGCATCCTGTCCTGTATCAATCAAATATGACTGGGAATTTTGCCAAAGATCAGAATTGAGACCAGAATTAAGAATAAAGCAAAACTGTGTGGAGACATGATGGAACAGAGTGTTTATCTCCATGGGAACAGGGGAGTGGCTCAGCTGACCCAAAAAGTTTCAGGAACTGGGGGAGGAATTCTGCTGACCCAAAAGCTATTGGGAACTCGTCAGCTTCTGGCAATGGATAAAAAAAGAAGGGTGATTCCAGTAGGGGAGGGGGCTATTGAGATGATTAATGGGACGTCTGGCCAGGCTTCGGGGGTTTACGACGTAATGTCTCCGGCCTCACCCGACTCGGCGGTATGCAGCATCAGCCAGCGGATGGCCACGTTGCAGTCGCGTAGGCAGTTCAGCAGCTTGGGGATGTTGTCCAGGACGATCTCCTCACGCAGGAAACCCTCCTTCAGCAGCTGCTGCACCTGTAGCCGCAGGGCGTCTACACTAGAGGCATAGCGGCTGGCCTGCGTTGGCGGGGACAACAGCAGTATTGTGTGAATCTTCAAGCTCCAATTTAACCCCATACATCCTGCATGCAGCTCTGTCCCGTGTAAAGCCTATGGGACGGCAGCAGGACTGGAAGAGGCTGGAAGGCCTTCAGAATGTAAAACACATTTCTGGATGAAGATGTGAGAAAGCTGAGAATACTGGTATGAAGACGGGCGGTGCACTCCCTGACCCCCCCCACCCCCTAATGACCTCAACACCTACCTGCTCTCGCACATTCGCTGTGTCTAGGGTGTAGTTGAGGGCCGTTTTGGCTGCTTTGTACGGCTCCCAAGCCTCCACCAGGTTCACAGTGATTCCCATGTAGATGCTGATGACCTGCAGGTGTTCATTAGTCGTTAACAAAGTGGCCCCCCCCCAGGAATGCCAGTTTGCAGTCTGCCATGCTTCCCTTGTTTACACACTGGCTGTTTCCACCCAAGTGATGCCACTTACTAGGCTTTCCCCGAGCCTACAGCAACGGTGTGTTCTCCTGGGGCTTAAACCCGTGACCTTTTGTGACCAAGAGTTTTCTCAATAAGCACTCCTCCTGCCATGCACGCACATGCCCCACCTCACCCAGTTATCAGGGAAGTACTTGTCCACAATCTCCCGCATCTTGGCCTGCTGCGTGTGCAGGATGGAGGGCATGAAGTAAAGGCAGACATACAGCATGGCTGCTTGATTGGCCAGAGCAGTGCTGCGATGCTCCGGCAGCGGGTATGCGGAGACCTGGGGGGGGGGGGTCAGTGGAGACAAGCCATTAGCCATAGCCAAATTGGTCACAGCACCGTTTCAAAAGCCTACCTCAGGCCACACCTGACAAGATCACCGACGATTACCAAACGTGCGTACGTTTCTGTCACTGTCACCTGATTGTAGATGTCGTCGGAGCGCAACCGGCCGATGACCATGCTGACAAACGTTGGGCTGATGGGGACCCTCTGGAAGTAGCTCTCGGGGTAGTTGGCCGGCCGCTTGGCCCCGGGCTGGCTGGAGTAGCCCGTGCTGCGGAGAAGCTTGCAGATGTCATCCAGGTTGGAGTCCGCTGAGGAGCGGGCAGCGCTGTCCATTAAATAAGCAGCACAGGTCCATTAAAAATCAAAATCAAACTAAAATTCTATTTTTTTTCTTTCAATTTTACTAGCATATTGCTGATGCTCATTAACACTAGGCGAAGTATGCAAATGCTCAAATATCCATCAAAGATGAAGAGCCTGAGCCGGAAGTGACATTTGACCTGTATCTGTAATAGGACACCAGCATTCGCTCCCTGACTTCGCCTTCGATCTTCAGATCGATGACCAGCAACATGACTCCATACAGGTACAGGGCTTCGCACTGTGGGCCAAGGGGAGAGACCGCACTCAAAGTCAAGCCGTCCCATCCACCCTTTGACGTGGCTTGTGGAAGGAGTGGTGGATCTTAACACCCAGGACAGGCAGAACTTACCAAGAGCTGTTTCCCATCCTCATTGAGTAAAACAGTCTCTAAGGTTTGCTGAATGTAAACACCTTCATTGAGATCATCCAGGTACCTGTAATGAAGAGTTAGACCCAGGCCTGTAACTTCCTCTGAAGAAAACCACCAGATTATCATCACTCAGCATTTGCATGAATGACTTTATTGTTTGGAAGCTGCAAACTGCTCCAGTCTTAGATCTCCAGGCTAATTACTTATAATCTTACACTACAAGTGGTTTGGTGGCTAAAAAATTTAGTCACCTTATCAGATCCAGAATGTACTTATGGACGCTTTCGAATGCCAGGTAAAAACGAGACAGTATTTCGATGTTGTTCTCTCGGAATTCTTCATCTATGTCCTGAAGCTCAACTTTGGCCTCTAGCTTGTTTTCATAATACTCTGGGCCCTTTGAGGAAAAAAAAAAAAGAGAGATAAGTTTGAGATATGATGGCTTAATCAGAGAATGAACACTTTGTTTGAACGTATGACGTTGAGCAGACATATTAAGCAGCTGGACGTACTTTAAAATAGCTGAAGTCGCAGATGATGTCTCCGTACTTCTGCTGGTCGCTCTTGTCTTTGAGCCGAAAAACAGCAGGGATGAACTCGGATAGACGCAGAAGCTCGGCTATGATGGCGTTTCCCCGGGAAACGATTCGGAGGATCGCCTGCCCGCACGAGTTATTCTCCGCGAGGAAGTCTACCATGGCCACAAATGGCACTGGGGTCCAGATGACCCCGCCAATCAGGAGGAGGGGGCGGGGCACCTCACCAGCTCAGTTCACTGTCAACGAGAGCTGCCAAAGCACGTCATCTGTCAGAAGGTGTGTGCCTATAAAATGTATACAAGGTATTCATTTATTGTCGTTTCCCATTTACATTAATGTGGAGACCTGAATAAAGTGATTGAAAATGAATGAATTAATGAATATGGGGCACTGTGTGGCATGGCTACTTTGCAGAAATATATCCTTTTGTATGAAACAAACGAGATGTGTCAGGTAGTTTAAGAGTATTCTTCACAAAAGCCTTTATACTCGGATAGCTTATAATTGTGTTTTTTTATTAACCATTTATTTGCCTGGCATTCATACCGCACTGATCAAGCACTTTCAATTTATCAAGAAGAGAGAGTATATATTTGAGTGTACATTAGAAGCTGTTACATTTTCAGAACCGGAAATGAGTCCTGAAAGAAGCACAGACTGTGAGATGCAAGATTTCTTAAGCAGGACAACGATCAACATCAACTGTGATGTCCACTAAAACATTCCTCACTTTTTGACATTTGATTACTTCTCAGATTTTTTACGAAAAGGTAGTATAATTGTTTTAACTCTCCAAAAAAAAAAAAAAACCCCAACACTTTGGAGGTTATGTGTAAATCAATGGAAGGACCACCTGTGCACTGAGCAGCAAACTAACCCGTTGTTTACAACTGCAAGACCATACAACAGGCCTTTACCATGCCAACTCTACACATAAAAGTGCACAAGACCCAGAGACGAAAACAAAAACGTTCGTCTGTCTGAATCACCTTCAAAGAACACGACATATTATGTAAAATCCGTATAATCATTCCAGATAGCTAACGCATAGGGAAACCTACCTCTTGCGCGCTTCCGCTCTGTTAGTCATGTGATAGAATCACATGACCGAGGACAGCGCAGCCCTGTGACTTCGCGGCCTGTCCGCAAGATGTCGCTAGGTGGCTGCTTATCCCCCTTTATGTCGCAGTTTTCATCCGACGCAGCATTACTACCCAGATTTTAAAACATAACACACTACAGTTGCGGCTAATTGATCTCGGCACAACGAAAATGTTGCCGTCGAAAAGAAAACTGATCTACTGCTGTTCAACATTTGCCTGTAATTCAGAGATATAAGCATCCTTAGGACGTGACAATTTGGAGAAAACTGCTACGCTCCCTGCAAAAATAATACCATCTGTCTGTCTTTTAAGCATTTAAAAAACTATGCACTCCTCCCAAAAAACATTTTCGGTTTGGCAGCGTAAGCAAATATTGATTCACTGCTTAAAGCAAACAGTTCCTAGCTTGTCTTAAATGACTCATAAAAAAGCAAAACAAGAAGCCCATTCTAGAGGGCAGAGATACTTGTTCGCTTTTTGATGGAGAAACTTGCAGCCTCGAAATACAAAGGGCACGTTTCTCTCTGTCAACATGGCTGTACACTAGATTTACCTTCTAATTTTGGTTTATGTACTGCTGGAAGCTGCTATAGCAATTATAGTTGCATTTTATGCCTCTTCTGGTCAGAGAGCACCATGTTTGCTGGCCAAGTATACGACCAGGAAATGCATGGATGTAGTGAATCCATGTAAGGGTAATAATGATAAACTGTATCTCTATATAGCACCTTTCATGCATGAATATGCGTAGTTGAAAGCACTCTGCATATATGTATACGATTTAAAGACCAGGAGCAAACAACAAACTTTTTAAACAGTATAGGACCCCAATATATGGAGATTTACCTTACCAAAGGTCAGTTTCTTACACCTACCAGGACTGCACCTCAAGCAAAGATGTCGTTTGTGACTGCAGTCTTACAGGCTGAAGTAAAACGGGCCGAAAGTGTATGAAAAGAAAGGTGAATAGAGGGCCACCACTAGCTTGTGTACAGTCAAGCCTTCAGGGCCTTGCTGGCCTGCAGATCCGGTGTGACTGCATCTGTATGATCTTGTCTTTTTTGCCACCGCTCCTCAGTCATATTTACCAGGAAATAATGGCTTCAAAAGGGAAGGGCCTCTTACAGCAAACATGCAGCTAGGTGTTCTGTGGACAGAATCTCAAGACCTGGCCTTTCCTTATTAAAGCATTTCTGTTTCTGCACATTAGCATGCAGCTAGTCACCTCAGTTTTTTCAAAGAGACACTACTCATACCTCAATTTACAAGACACATATAGATTAATTTTACACATGTCCAGGATTGGGAGTTCAGATCCCCACTGCATGAGACTGGGGTACACTATACTGTAGAAAAGGTATGAGTCCATTTTACTGAACAGCACCAGTGCGCGCACACAGAATTCTGAAAGACTTTGCCTAGCCAAACTGCAGGTTTTTGGACTGTAGGAGGAAATGGAGCACCCAGAGGAAATTCGCATTAAACATGCAAACTAACACACATTGCCTAATACTACATTTATAAATTGCCTAATTTCATTCATTCATTCATTCATGACACCTCACAACATTTCACATGATCAGGTCTTTATTGGGTCTTGAAATCACACATTCAGCATTCAAAGGGTTAATTTAAGCATTCGATCCAATACATACAGTCAAGAGTAAAAGGTGAGGACAAGCACATTTTAAACATACTTTTGGCTTTCACGCCCCTCTGAGGGAATGTACAACCAGACAACAAACCTAATGACAAAATACGTTGTTTAATTGAGAACATATCATTTCTACACAATAAAACTTGCACTACTTCAGTAGTATCCTCTGTGATCAAATAAACTGACCAAAATATTTATGTACATTACACTAACTGATTACGCATGATACATTCCTATTCTTTGTAAGGAAGGACAATAAGGAAAAACTAAACATCCATGTAATATATACTTTACAATGTTAAGAGAGTATACACATATATAAAAATCCTACGCTGGACCTGAATATTGAACATTATTATACCTGCATCTCATTCTTCTTTCCACAGTGTAGCAACAAAAATAGAGAAGGGCAGAGTGTTTTGATAAATTCACAGCCTCTACATGGAAGTCCAGGACAGAGAAAGAGATGATGTAGTTTGCACTTCATATAGGCCCCCCAATCTATGATCTCCTCCTCACTCTTTGTTCCACATACAGTGCTTTTTATAATTTGGCAAAACTGCAGGCACGTATAAAGGACCTGTAACCAGACAGTCCATAATATTCTACACTATCCTCTCCATCTCTGCAGTGCTTTGCATTATAGCAGAGCATGTAAACATCTCGTTTTTCATGGCGCGGCGCGGTAGCCACCGCCAGCAAACGGAATTTGCACGGCCAACGCGTGCGTGGTTGGCATCCAGTCAGCTACTAGCAACGCGTGCGTGGTTCAGTGGCGGTGGGG